>JZKD02S0321430.1:6794-19509 GCA_000966675.3 Picea glauca
GAGTTTGTACAGAAAGATAACAGAAACCCGAAGTTGACGCCGCACAAATATCTGGACAAGTACATATTCAACGACTTGCATAAAGTATTTTTATGTGATTTCCCACATGTATTGCAGGAATGGATAAAAATATTGAAAGACAACCATCCCACAAATAGAATTAGACAGCTAGAGTGGAATCCTGAAGAGATCACACAATCACAACGAGTTGATAATAAGTTTATGTTTGCAGTAGATTTCTAGTTAGACATCATTGTTGCATGATTTATCACGGAATTTTCAATAGATATAACAAAGTCTTACAATGCAGATGAACAAGATTTATTGAAGGGACCTCGAGGTAGGTACATCAGATCGTTATATACTTCCATTAATATATTACTATATAACAAACGTGTAATGACAATCAAGTCAAACAGCTAAACTTCCCTGTGTGCATGGGGGAAGGGGGGAAGCACTGACGAGAGAAGGAGAACTGGAAGGAGAAGTGGATAAAGGAAAGAAGGAGGAGGCCTTGGACCCAATTATGATGGATGAAGACTAGATCAAGTGGATCATGGCAACAACTGGAAAAACGCGCAGTGGAGTACCCTACCAATATAAGGTGAACACCAAGAAAAGAGTTGTATCCATGAGGGAGGGCTTGGCAAGTGACGAAGAAGAAGTAGAGGATCGTTGGGCTGTGGAGCAAATTGAGGAAATCCTTTGTGCGACATATGAGAGGAAGACGAGAGGTCCAAGAGTGGGAATATAAAGAAACACTCCTATCCATATTAGTGTCAGTGTGAAACCCATAAACCCATGTGTGACTAATACACCAAGAAGAACACAACCATTTAGAAAACCAAACTTTGGGAGAAGGAAGACAACAAGAATTACATCTACACAAGGAACAACAACTAGGGGAGCCAGTTCAGGAATCATTAGTCAAGTATCTACACCGCGCAGAGATAGTAGTTCAGGATTCAGGATGGCAAAACATGATCCCACCATCAGGTTATCATAATTCAAAGGAGAGGCGTTGGAGGACCCAGAGAAGCACATGTTTATTTGTGAAAAGATTTGGGAAGCAAAATAGATCACAAACGAGGACACTAAACTTGCATAGTTAGCTATCACACTAAGAGATCGCACACTAGATTGGTATATGATTTTTTTTGCAAACAATCCACCAAGGACAACCTGGATGATTGGAGATATTAAAAAGATATTGATAAATGAGTTCCAGATGCCTAGTTCAAAAGATCAATACATGAACGAGATGATAGAGATTAGACAAAAACCAGGAGAATATGTATGGAGATTGACAAGAGATTCAAACAATTGAAGGGAAAGCTAAAGTATATCATAACAGATATGCAACATAGGCATTTGTTTGTCAATTCACTGCCACCACACTTGAAATACCCTTTGCAACAACAAAATTTTCAGACACATGTGAAGGCTCTATAGGAATCCCTACAACTGGAAGAGAATCAATATTAGAAGACAGATCCAACCACAGAGGAGTTGAAAGAGGATCTGAATAACTTAACATTCTAGCTAAACCAGAATAAAGGTAAGGACAAAAGAGAAGTTGTTTGGTGTACCACATGTAGGACAAAAGGACACCATAAGAATGAATGTTCAACATTCGCGCAGTACATGGCAACATGAATTCCAAACCCATTGCCAATAGGAGGACTATGGTGTGAGATCTTTAAGAAAGAGGGGCATGATCCATATCACTTCCCAATGATGCAAAAGTACTAGACAATACCTAATATCTCATATTGCAACTTTTGCAAGTCAGTAGGACATGATGACAAAGATTGTAGAACCATGGACCTCATGAGGGAAAGAACATCATATGCGTACAAGGTGTAGACAAAAATGATGAACAGGCAATCCACACCACAATTTAACGAGGGGATCGAGCTAGCTATAGAGGTGGAGGAAGATAAAGAGGAGCCTTTGGAAGAGGTAGAGGATAAGTGGTATGCCACAAGTGTCAAGAACTAGGACACTATGCAAGAGAATGTCCACTTCCACCCGTGACGTGTATGTATTGTCACACATCAGATCATGACACAGAAGAATGTTTGACACTATTAGGGAAGATCTAGGAGAAGATAAATCATAACAATTAGAATGTTCAGTGGATTTCGGCAAAAGTAAGGGATTAAAGAAGAAACATCAACATAGTTATGCAGGAAGGAGCTAAAACAGGAAAGGATGCAGTCAGACAAGATCCAACACAACACCAATGGGTGAAGAAGAATGTTGAACCAAAGAAGAAGTTTGATGTGCATAATGAAAAGGAGGTATTCAAGAAGGCTAAACAATAATTCCTGAAGCCATATATTGCATCGACATAAATTGCGCAACATACCCAGGAAGTACCATCATATGAGATGCCTCCATCACTGGATCACACCAAAGAAGCAAAAACCCTAGGACAACTAAGTACGATTAAGGGTTTTTTGCAATCCTGTGTTAAACTACTAAATGATCCATCCTCTGTTAAAGTATTACAAAATATGATAGAAAGATGTAGCATAGAGGCAGAAGGAAATATAGAATAGAAAACAGTTAATCATCTGCATACAAGGAGGAGAACAAATAGAGAATTAATATTGAATGCCAACATTGGAGATTTCAACGTGGGAGATCTTATACTAGATTTAGGATCCGAAGTAAATGTACTACCTAAGAAGACATGGAAATGTATGAGAGAAACCACATTAGGATATTCACCTCTTCATATGAAACTAGAAAATCAACACATAGTTCTACCAATTGGAGGACTAAAAGGGGTAACAATAGATCTGGATGGAATGCACACTAAAGCCGACTTCGAAGTAATAGAGATAGTGGATGGCACAAAACCTTATCCTGGATTTCTTGGCTTGGATTGGGAATTTTAAAATCAGACCATAATCAAGTTAAATACAAGGAAGATGACATTCGAGTCAGGAGAATAAAGAGTCATTGTCCCATTGGACCCATCTGAAGGAGAAAGGTTTGTAGAACCTACTTTCTTGGACCTGGAGGAAATTAACTAGTTGTATAGAACAACCGCACGAGAAGAATATTATGTGCAACTAAATATGGGGTAATCAGTTGGAGAAGCATCACCTCATGTGTGTCAAACTCATATACGGGCTTAGAAAATTGGAAGCAGAGGTTGCACGAAGTCTCCACAAGAAGATGCACAAGAATAGGCTGCACAGTAAGATGGGTAGGCACAGAGATAAGGGAACCTCCCAACTTCCATGGGGTGAATGAATTAGAAGCATTCTTAACATGATACGAAGATGAAGTGTTATAAAATCAAAGGCTCATAGCCCTAGATATAGCACTAAATGAAACACCTGCAAGATGGTGGGGTGCGCACAAAGAAACAGTCAAGGACTGGTACCAATGTAAGAAAATAATGTGCATTGGGTTTGGCGCAAAACAAAGAAACATCCAACTGCAGAAATATGATAGACAGGGGGCACCATCAGAACACTTGGATAAGTGTATAAAGTTATGGAGGATGACACCACTAGAGGAATGACCTCACCATTTTGTTCACACATTAGAAGGGATGGCAACACACTGGTATACAAACTAGGAATTGCACAGAGGAACTGCAAACTGGATAGTATTACAACAGAACTTTACAGTCACTTTCTCATTTGATCATGAGAACACAAACACAGAATTAAAACGTAAACACATCAGAGGGGTGGTATTCATTAAATAACCAGAAGTTGAACTTATGACAGAAGAACAACAGAAAAAAAGACAGACAGTAAAAGAACTATTGTCATGCTACCATGTGCAGGAAGAAGCACCAGATGAAGACGACTCATGAAATATTTAGATCATGAAAGTTGAAGGTGAAAGAGAAGTGGAAGGTCCATATCTGGAATCATAAGTATTTTCTATACCGATCAAGGTGAATAAATTCAACATTGGGACACTTGAGAATCCCAAAATTGCCATCATTGGAGACTATTGGGATGAACAAATAGTGGAAAGCATAAAAAAATTATTGCGCGAGTACAACGACTTGTTCCCAAAAACATTCACATAAATGAAAGGCATAGCAGGAGAGCTAGGTGAAATGAATATACCTCTCATATTTGAGGCAAGACTGATCAGACAGAGACCATACAAACTAAACCCTATATATAAGAAAAAAGTCAAAGCCGAAATTGATAGGATGTTGGAGGCCGGAATCATAGAACCTATAGAGGAATCTGAATGGGTAAGCCCGATGGTAGTTCAGGAGAAGAAACATGGGGGATAAGGATTTGTGTCAACCTGAGGAAGTTGAATGATGCATGCCTACATGTCCCATTCCCTACTCCTTTCATAGATGAGGTGTTGGAGAACGTAGGAGGACAAGAAGTCTATTATTTCACCAACGGATTCTTAGGATACCATCAGATCAAGATAGCCAATGAAGATAGATACAAGACCAGTTTTGCTACAGAATGGGGATCCTACCAATACACAGTCATGCAGTTTGGATTGAAGAATGCACCAACAATATTTTCTAGAGTAGTCATAGTTGCATTCAAATAATTCATCCACCAGTTACTAGAGGTATATCTGGATGATTGGACAATCTATATTTTGTTGAAATACCATGTATAGGTGTTGAGGTTGGTGTTAGAAAGATGCAGTCAGTGTCAGATATTGTTAAATATCAATAAGTGCATCTTCAAAACACCTTTTGGGATACTATTGGGCCATATAGTATGCAAACAAGGCTTGCTAGCAGATCCTGCCAAGATTGCAATAATTGTTAATCTACCACCACCAAAATCAGTACGTCAATTAAGAGAAACATTGGGACACACATGATACTACAAGAAATTTATAAAAGGGTATGTGCAAATCATTGCGCCCATGGAGAAATTGTTGAGAAATAAGTTTCAGTGGAATGAGGACTATTAGTGAGGATTGGATACCCTGAAAGAGAAGATGGTAAACACGCCAATACTAGTATTCCCAGATTGGGAAAATACATTCCATGTGAATGTAGATGCATTGACCATATCACTTGGATCTATTCTAGCACAGCCAATATCGGGAGAATTGGACCATCCTATAGAATTCGCTAGCAGAAAATTGTCAGAATTGGAGTAGAATTACAATACCACACAAAGACAAGGCTTAGCTATGGTCTATGCGCTTCATAAGTTCATACATTACTTGTTGGGAAAAAAATTCAAGATGTTCACATACCATTCATCTCTCAAATACCTCGTCAACAAGCCAGTGTTGGGGGGGAGAATTTGTAGATGGTTATTGTTGTTCTAGGAATTTGACTTTGAAGTAATAGTCAAACAAGGGCGGTTGAACGTAGGACCTAATCACCTTTCAAGGATTACTAATGGAGAGGAGCCTACAAATATAGAAGAAAACTTCCCTGACGCATAGTTATTTTCATTCCAACTAGTCGATGAATACTTTGAAGACATCATCCAATACTTGAGTAAAGGGACTGTGCCACAAGAATTCAACACCACGCAGAAAAAAAATCTGGTAGTCAGAGCTGCAAACTATTAGTTGATTGCAGGACACTTATACAAGATGGGTGCATACAACATCTTGAGAATATTCGTCCTAGAACATGAAATACCTAGGATTTTAGTAGAAGCCCATGAGGGAATAGCAGGAGGACATTATGTAGGCAAATCTGCCACGCCAAAGGTATTACACGTAGGACTATGGTGGTTGAATGTCCATAGAGACTCAAAGGAAAACTGCTAGAGATGTGATGTATGTCATAAGGTTGGTAAAACAAATAGATGTGACAAGATGCCCATGAGACCACAAGTAACTATACAGGTATTCGACAAATGAAAAATAGATTTTGTGGAACCAATTAACCCACCAACAAAAAGGTCAGGAGCAAGGTACATTATTACTGCGACAGAGTACTTAACAAAATGGGAAGAAGCAACACCAGTAAAAGATTGCAGCGCAGAGACAACAACACACTTCTTGTTTGAGAAAGTGATCACTAGATTTGGATGCCCAAGGATTTTGATGAGTGATCAAGCCACTCACTTCATTAACAACACTATTAATGTGATGACTGAGGAGTTTGAAGTTTATCATCAAAAGAGTACACCATATCATCCTCAAGAAAATGGAATAATGGAAGCCTTTAATAAGATCCTCGAGAATGCACTGAAAACTATATGCAACATCAATTGTGATGATTGAGACGTAAAGATACCAGCAGTACTGTGGGCATACAGGACCACATGCAAAAAATTGGCAAGGCAGACACCGTTTAGATTGGTGTATGGACGAGAAGCAATGGTGCCATTAGCGTTTTTGGTACCTAGTTTGCGCGTAGCATAAATTATAAACATGACAGAGCGACGCACAGTACAATAAAGGATAATTCAACTAATGATCATGGAAGAAGATAGGATTCTAGCAGGTTTTCACCAAGAGGTATAGAAAGCAAGGGACAAATCTTGGCATGATAGACATATCAAGAGGAAAATTTTCAAGGAGGGAGACATTGTCTTGGTGTACGACCGTAAATCTCTTCAACACCCAGGAAAACTCAGAATGCATTGGTTAGGACCATATGAAGTAAAGTCTGTAACATATGGGGGAGATATATAGTTGAAGGACTTGGGAGGGACAAAACTCAGAGGAATGATCAATGGGAGTCGACTGAAGTTGTATAATAACAGTCGACCTTCTAGCACATGAAAAAAAAAAATAGAGGGGTTACCACACTAGATACCAAAAGATATCAACAAAAGGGTAGTACATTGAAAAGAGAATGTTCATGCACACTCAGAAACGTTAGCGCAACGGAGAAAGGACCAACGGTCACTAAAAGGTGGAAACAACAAAAATGGTGGGTATGAAAAATAGGTGCCAACTAATGGCGGCTATCAAAATTGAATGCCAAGAACGATTGATGGGATGCCACATTAATTGTACCAACTAGAAACGACAGGGTAATTCAATGGAAAGTACACAAGAAATGAAAGTTCATTCAAAACACAACTTGGGTAACATCTCCAAGAAGTGTCACACGATTCCTATATAAGGCAAGCACATGGGGATCGGAAGGGTTATTGGGAAATTGGGAAAAACATAGAGCAATAGAGTATACGGAGAAGAGAGTGAGTTTGCAAGAGTTACAGAGAGAACTAAACTTGACGGAGAACATTTTTACTACTATGGCACCACCCAAGCTAGGAGTGTCGAGCCGGGTCTGCAGACGACCTCGAAGCAACCTCAGAGCACCTCAGTAGCCACAAGGAATCGAACAACAACCACCATGGCCTATGTAATTCTTCAACTTGGAGGAAATCCCATCGCACAATATGGAACCAGGAAGCCCCACACCATTGGTGGAGGAAACCCAACAGACAACACCAGTGGGCATGGATATCGATATGCCAAAAATGGGACAGAGCCAATAGACCCAGGATGCAGGAAACCCTTTGCACTTTGAAAACCCTGAAGAAGCCTTGAGGGTTAATGGGACAGTCCCGAACCAGATAGAAGCAACCACGCCAAAAAGGTCACACACAGTAGTGCCAGAGTAGCAACAAGAGGGGATAGTCGAAGATGTCACCGGTCGAGCAGAGATGTATACAAAGGAAAGAACAATGGAGGCTGGAACCTCGAGTCAACCACCACAATGGAAGGGCAAGCAACCAATATCAATATCACCACACAGGAAGGCTGCCACAACCATAGTCTTACCATGCATTCCAGAGGGGGTGCATGTCACAGCTAACCTGTTAGGCCACGTGGAAAAACTACAATAGTTGGATCACGATGTGAGCAACACGAGAAAGTTTCTAGAGTTTGCAAAACAATTTTACCTGGATATTGTTGGTATAGGACACTTTGGCGAACCAATTAACCAACCAAAATAGTGGGCAGCCGAACTGGCCAACACCGAGATTCTAGACCTGTTGGAGATCCCACACTTTGGCAAGGGTTGTGACGTAAACAATTGCATCAGGAAGCTAATGATAGTTACCCACAGAGGATACCTATGGGTGGAAGATCCTGTCTTGATAGATGTAGAGCTCAACAAATATATTATAGGTCTTCCATCATTGGGGGAGAATCATGCGCAGTTCCTTGATGATAAAACAAAGGAGAAGGCACTCGCCGAGGAAGTGAAGAAGACGTATGGTACAGAAAGAGGGTCACACAAAATCATAATTAAGTACATCAGTGACTTAACAACAAGAATGGCCACAAAAATCATGGTGTGCAAGTTTCTCAGGAAATTCCACAAGGAGGAAGTTCTTGTCGGGTTCATCACAGCTATAGCACAGTGTGCAGAGGGCACTATACTTAGTTGGGCCTCGTACTTGTTGAATCTATTCCTTGAAGACTGCAAGGACATGTAAAACCTAGGGAAAAAATTTCACTATTCCTGGCTACTCATCCTGATCCCCTTGGTCGGATGGAAGGATCCTAAGTATATATACTTTGTCGAGAGATCCAATTGTTTCCATGCAGTGTGGTATTTATTATTGGGGAGCACTTCAGACCCTAAAATCAAAAGTGTGAATGCAGACATGTTTGCAAAGTATTGTAACGAATTGCAAGAAAGCATTGCCAACACTTGGAAGATTATGCCATAAGTGGTCACGTAATATCAAAGCATAGCCAACTTTAAAGAAACTAGGCATACAATATGGATCCAAGCACGAAAGGACCTCGAGAAGGAATGGCTACAACTATGGTACTGCATCAAGGAAGAGGACATAGAAATGTTCATCAATGATTGACATGATGACTGGAGAGTTCTAGTCCTATATCAACAGATGTCCACGAATAAGGAGGCTAATGCAGGGCAGGAACAAACACTTGCATGAGACAAAATGGCTCCCAAGAAGCCAAAGCCAGGATAGAAGCTGACACAATAGAAGAAAGGGGGTCAGGGATGATTTTAAGGATGGAAATTTATTTTAAAATGTAGAAACCTTGGCGAATATTACTAATCATTTATATTCCAAATATAAATGATTGACGATATTTTTTTTTAAATATTCAAATTTCTAAGGTTTTTATATAGTTTTTATAAAATTTTGGCGATTTTTAAGGTAAAATCAGCCCATGTGCGAAATTTATCCCCTAAAATCATCCCTAAAGGGAGTGCACCAAAGGAAGGTACCTAGGCGGGGAAGAAGAATAACACTCAGGCGCCACAGGAACAAGAGAAAGCGACTGAGACAACACAGGGGACCACATCAAGTTCTACTCAACTAGAGCAAGGCCAAACCAAGAGGCCAATCATACAAATGGGGGGTGCATGCAAGAAAACTAAGGCACACAAAACACCACAAGAATATACAATCACTGAGGACGACACAGACCTCGTGGCCCAAATGGTCCAGGACTGAACAACTGAGGATTTTGACGAAGCCCAGTGCCAAAGAGACAAGATCTAGGATGAGTTGGCTGACATGAGTCAACTCCTTGAGAAGATCAGATAAATGCAAAGGGCAGGTCGAGGAATAGATTCAATCCCCACAACATCACAGGAAGGAGCCAAAGCTAGGTCAAGCGAGCAGGATATGATCCAGACGATGGCACATGTGAGCTCAAATTTTCACGTTACACCCAACATGTTGTGCATTGATGAAATTGTAGTCCAGACACCCTTGAAAGATCTGGCACAAATACAGTTGGTAATGAGGTAGATACCAACCAAGGAATTATATAAATTGCAAGTCAGCATCACGTAGGAGGTATAGTCGCGAGCATGCACAGACACAAAAAAATTGCAACAAATGAAGGATAGCAGAGAAGCGTTGGAGTTGGTGCTCGAGCAGGTCAAGCTCAAGACCAAGGACGAGAAGGATCACGCAGATAGGCTCGAGTAGGGATTGGTTGTAGCCTATGACAAAATTCCAAAGAGTGCACAAACAACAGAGCTCATGACGACGCAAAATATTGATCAGATTGTGAAAACAATTGATCAATACATGTAGGAGATCAAGAACCTCCAGGAACAACCCATCCCTACCACTCCCTCGGAGGTAAAGGAGTAGAGGAAGTAGGAAGAAACAGGGCAGATGAAGGAAATGGAATGACAAGTTAGCATAGTTTTCGACTTGTTTCAAAAAGAAACACATCTATGGAAAAAGTTGAAAGATGATCAAAAGGTCCAGCAGTGGGACCAAGAAGAGGAGAAGATAAGTGCAACTATCAAGAACCTCAGGTAGAGGCAAAAGACGATGAATATTACTGAGCGCCTCAAAGGAGCACAAGATATGAAGAAGCTACAATTAGAACTCATAGTCGCATAGACACAAAAGAAGGATCAACAAGCTCAAATGGAACCACTCCAAGAGTGGGAAAAGAAGGTCATTGCACAGGTAGAAGACACAAAGAAGAACATGGCACAAACTCAGGGAGATTTCGCATAGATTATCAACGAGGAGGTTACAATGCAATTATTGGACACACTCAAACAAAAGACCATGCAGGCTCAAACACAAGCAAAGGAACTCACAGAGAAGTTCCAGACTCTCGCAGGAGCGGTTGATGAAACACACAAAGTTTATATGGATCGGGACAAGTCACATGTTAGTGTTGGGGGCCTATTGGATGCAGGCCTAGTAAGGAGAAAAGGCTATTTTTTGGAAGAGAAGCATGTAAGGAGGAAAGGACAGCTGGACAAAAAAGCAACATGTGTAAGGGAAGAAGGACAAGAACACATGCAAGAAAGACCTAACAATACTATGGTTAGGGTTTTTGTAATGTATTTTAATGGCTGATGAGCCAAGAATATAAATAGGTAGTACTTAGAAGAAGAGAAGAGAGTCTTCGGACAATAGATAGGAGAGTTGACCAAGGAGGAGAAGGTTGTAAGAACTGTATGATTCAGTAAGCTAGTGAGCTAGGGAGGCAGTGAGCGACTCAATCTTGAGGGTTAGATCGTAGGCTGAGGATCCTGGTGCGATCTAGTCAGCCTCACAAGGATCGAGGATCCTGTTGAAGAGAGTAATACCGAAGATTGTAAACACGCGCAGCGTGATATATTATTGAATCGTAATAAGAAGCTTGAGAGCCAGATATTTGTGGACATATCCCAGGAGGGGGTGAAACACGGTAACACCTGTGTCATGTGAATGAATGTATGTGTCTTTATTGTTGTTGAATAGTGAATGTTATATGAATGAATTAATTAGTTAGATATGGTATTTCACATGCATGAAGAGAATGACTGTTATAATCAAATGCTATACTAAATAAGTAAGAATGCAAGACACAACCGCAAATATCCACTCATTCCTAGGTTAAAAACACCTGAGTATTGTAACCACCCATAGAGCTATCTTGGGTGACACTGCACAGTACACTCTATGTGTTGTGTTGTTGTTTGGTCTTCAAGAGGGGATAATAGTTTTAGAGGGATTTTGTTGGGATCTTATCAAATCTAAACCAGGGTTAGTCTATGATAGTAAGGTAGGATCAGAATAACCCATAAGAACCATAATTAAAGAAGTATAATCTAAGCCAACAAATGGTTCAAGACAACAACGTGTGTAGTGGGTATATGTAAATTTTGTTAAACCCATCAATTATTAATAACATTTATTCAGTATTCCATGATGTCCACTAAACTTATTGATTTTGATCAAGATAATGAGAGAGTTCACATGGAAATTATATCTTAGAATGGGTATCATTTTCCACCTACAAATAAAGGTTTTGAGGTTACATTTCATGACACACCATAAAAAGTAATGCTATGCTACCAGAATTCCTTCAGGGAGACTTGAAACCATTATTCTTTTCCCTTCACCATCTATGAGAGTTTATTGCACACTCCTACGCATTTTTTGGGTTAGAGCACATAAGGAGACAAAGGACCCTCCCAAGCCCAATCCCACAAACCTATTGATGCCATGCCATGCCATTGTCATGCCTTTCCAATTCATTCCATAACATGCCATTTATTTTTCCATGCCATTGCCATGCCTTTCCATACCATGCCATTGTCATGACATTTCCATGCCATTTCCATTCCATTTCCATGCCTTACCATGCCATTCCATTTCCAAGCCATTCCATGCCATGCCATTTCCATTTATTTCCAAGCCATGACATTGACATTTCCATGCCATGCCATTTCCATGTCATTGTCATGTAGATTCCCATGTCTTGTCATGTAGTTTCCCATTTTAACATATATAACAATAAATATAACGTTCCATAAAATTATGCAAGGAAAAATTCAAATCAAAACGTGGATTGCAATGAAACATGAATAACAAAAAAAGAAACATTTCCATGCCATTTCCATGCCTCACAATTAAACCCTAGGAATACACCTTGACACCTTTTTTTACATTTCTGTCATAATTTTCATCCAGGTTGTCATGTTTTTAATATCATAGGGTTGTCATGTGTCATCTTGCATTTCAGCATGCATTTGTTATCTAAACCCTAGTTTAAGCTTGCATTTTATCCCCCTTTCATTTAATAATTACTTGTTTTAAGGGTTGTTATATGTGTTCTTGTATTTCCTTGCCTTGACTTGCCTTGTCATTCCATGCCATGCCTTTCCTTTGCATGCCTTGCCATGCCATTCCTTTCCTTGCCTCTCCTTGCCACACCATTCCATGCCTTGCATTGTCTTGTCTTGCCTTGCCTTTCCTTTCCATGCCATGACATGCAATGCCTTGCCTTTTCATGCCTTTCCATGCCATGCCTTGCCATG
>JZKD02S0321463.1:0-19508 GCA_000966675.3 Picea glauca
TATTTTCGAAATGTTTTTTAAAATAAACTTTTAGCTTAGGAAATTTTAGTATTTTTTTCAAATATTTTTTTATTTTAAATATTTTTTTGAATTTTGTTTCTTTTTTTAGTTTTTTTGAGTAATTTTTTTTTTGTCTTTTGTTTCTCATTTTTTGTTTATTTTTTTTATCTTTTATGTTTGAAGGGATTTATTATTATTCTTTTTAAATTTTTTTATTTATTTAAATTATTGTTTTTCGGGGAAATTTTAAATTTTTTTCGTTTCTTTTTAGTTATTTATTGGTTTTCACCTTTTTATTTTTTATTTTTTAAATTTGGATTTTTAATATATTTTTTTAAATGTGTTTTTGTCTTCATTAAAAAAAAATTGAGAATATTTTCTTCTTTTTCTTTATTTATTTTTTAATGTAAATTAAAAAATAAAAAGTTAGTAAATAAATTTCAAGTGACCATTTAGGATCCAATTATGGGTTTTTTATTTGTGTAGGGATTCATTGTTAAGACCACAGTTTCAATTAGGTCGTAATTAGCTGCAATTTTAACGTTTAGAAAAAACATTTTGCTTTAAGTAGCGTCACGTTGTTATTTAGGTGTTGACTTTAAGGTTTTTCTAAGCAACTATTTTATGTTTTGTAAATCAAAGTAGAGAACTATATTACTGTAGTAAATATGATACAAAATGGGGACCCTGGTCTGCCTAAAGGAAACCAAACCAGGGACCGTTACTGCCGGTTCTTAATAAAATGCCTAGAGGTGATTGGTTTGCCAAAAATGGAAACCAGACCAGACCTCCATTTTAAAGTATGAGAAACATAGCCAAAAAAGATAAAGCTAATTGTCCGCTCAACTGAGTCTTGGGTAGAGCCTACCAAAGCCAACAACTTCCTACACTATGCCCTACTACTTCCTGGACATGACTACCATTATAGAAAAAAGAAAATACAGACATAAGACTAAAAAGCGCTAGAGCACCTGGGAGTGGTCCGTCACCCCACCCGCTTGGCCTTTGTTGTACTCCTTTGGGGAGACTATTTTGGTTCTTCGAATTTGAGTTGATCCTCCTTGTCCATTTGCAGGGGTTATGTCCAAATGGTGGATGTATCTCTGGAACAGATGGAATTGTGCATCGATCCGCTCTTGCTTACTTTGCTGGTTCTTTTCTACCTCCACTAACAACTTGACGATGGTTTCCGACCTGCTAATTTGATGATGAATTTCTTCCAGCATGGTTTTAATTTCTCGGTGGTCTTCCTTGCGTGCCTCATCCCGATCAGACTTTACTTTACCTATCAACATTTTGGTGACCCATGCTGTCTCCACCGTTTTGTGATAGAGGGTCTCTCTGGGATGGGTAGCCCCCAAATATTTTATCCATTATCTAGTTATTGAGCAATCTCCCCCCACTCCTTACCACTCCGCTCCTCCTTGATCTCTTCCTCCCACTTATTCACTGCTTCCTTCCCCTTCTGTGAGACCATCCTATGGAATGTGTTCGCTGCCTCTCTCACAACCTACTCGATTATAGTCAAACACCTCGAGCTTTTCGAGATCTCCTTCCCCTGGGGGCTTCTCTTTCTCTGGGTATGTTTCAAGTGCACCATGCCTCTATGCCTACCCGACTCTCTACTTAGTCTTTTCTCCTGGTTCCACACTCTGCGTCTCTCCTTCACTGACCTTCTCTTGAGACTATATATTTCACTACTAGCTAAACCCTTCTGGTCGTAGCCCTGTCTGCAACTCTCATGCTTATAACAGACTCTCTTCTGAGTCCTGTACCTCCTACTAATTCTAGCCTGAAGTGGTGAGCTCGACCCTCTTTATTGGCTGGTAAGGAAAAATGGTCCATTATGTTGTGATAGCTTCCCTGGTCCTTGCTTCTGTCCCTACTTTCTCTGTATCCAGACGCTCTGGGTCTCGTACTTGTCCTGGGGGCCGATGACCCTCCCTTGATTATCACCATCTCCAAACCCCTTATCTTGTCATGAATTTTTGGCCTGCTACTTGGCCTCTCTTCCGCACTATCATCTCTAACCTTTCTGTTGTTCTGTACTTCCATCCGTCTACCCACTTGCTTCCTAGCTTGTTCCCACATGATAATTGGGGGCCAGGTGTTGTGACCATCATATGCCTCCTGGGCCCCACGGTGGGTCGAAGAGCCCCACGTCATCCCCGATGTGACCCTCATCCATGAAGTTTTCACCGTGATCTCATTTCACCAAGTGGATGCAGTTCGATGTAAGTTGACCCCTTGGGATTCTGGAGCAAACCTTGTCCAACTCATGTCCCTCACTGTTTACTCCTTTGTTGGCTAGCCTGTCTGCTAATGCATTAGCCAACCTGCGAATCCATCTAAACTCTATCGTGTTCAAGGTTTGGAGGTGTTTTCTAATTTTTTGAAGGGAATGCGCTAGACGCCAATGCCTTAACCCCTTTCCCACCTTGGTTCCATACCGAAGTTTCTTTGCTATGTTGACAACCAGTGTCGAATATCCTTCCACGATGACATTCGCCATGCCCTCTCTGCGTAGAATTTCCAGGACAATTTCCATAGCTCCAAAATCCGCCGCATTATTTGTAGAGTTGCCTATGCTCCCAACATACAGGCGTAAGATGGTCCCTCCACTGTCTCTTATTAGATCACCAGCTCCTGCCAAACCAGGATTTCCTTTCGACGCCCTATCAAAATTCAACTTGATGAAGCCTGTCGGAGGAGGAACCCAGGTATTGACTCTTGTATGGATATGTGGATCCCAAGCCACATGTATCTTAAGGCTCCAATATTTCAAATAGATCAATTCCAAAATTCGTAAGTCTTGGCTCGAGTTCTGGTTTTTGGAATTGTTAAGGTTAAGGCTCTGTAATGTCTCTCTTATTTGAGTTATGATAATATCCTTTATCCTCGAGGACGATTGGATTTCATTCTTAAAGAGTCTCATGTTCAATTCTTTCCAAATTACCCATATTACCATCCCCGACGTTAGTCCCCAGCACAGGTTCACCACCTCATTATCACTATACCTCTCCTTCCAATTTTTGATTGTGGCTCTGATATTCCCCCTTACCCTATTTGAATGATGGTAAATAGTAGCCACCCAATCCCAGATCTTGGTTGTATAATTGCACTCATATAGGAGGTCATCTGTCGATTCTTCCTAGATCTCACACATATGAAAACATGAGGGTCCAATGAATCCTCTTTTTGTAAGATTAATCATTCAAACACTTTAATCTTTGGCCATTGAGGGCCCTTCCAGATCGTCCCCCAATGGGGTTCTGGGTTTTCTTGGTCCTGTCCTGCTATGTAGTGCTGAGATTCTTTTAGATTGAATTACCCTCCATTTTCCCTTCCCCATCTTAATTGATCCTCCTCTTCCGAGACCCAAAATTTTCTTTTACCCAATTCCTCCTCAATCTCGTTATCCATCGGGTCTCCCTGAGCTCTGTTTGGTGGATTTATGTTGTCCCAAATTATCCATCTAGCGTTCTCCTCCCTCTGTTTCCAGTACTGATAGAATTTCATTTTCCCTTGAAGAATCATCTCTTGCTTGATAACCTCTCTGTCCTGGTTTTCCATTCTGGGTTCCTGTTTCCAAGCATCCTCCCAGAATCTCGTTGTTCTCCCATTCTTAATTTCCCAAAAATTGTGACCCTGTATCCAATTTTTAATCCTCCAGGAAAGATTCTAGATGGCTGAACCTTCCCTTGTGCCCATGAACTTGATCCTCTCCCGGGGGTTGACCTCTGGGGTGTATTTTTCTTTCCACACTTTAACCCCAGGCATCGAGCTATCTTTTACCCATCTCCACCACAGTTTTGCCCCATAGGCCTCGTTGGTTACCTGTGGGTCTTGTAGCCCGAGGCCCCCTTTGTTCTTTGGTTTGCACACTTTTTTCCATGCCACCAAGGCCCATTTATTTTTGTCCTCAGCTCCTCTCCATAAGAAGTCTCTCTGGATTGCTCTAATTTTTTGTAGGATTCCTTTTGAGGCTAGAAACACCGACATAAGATACGTCGAGATTGCTTGTAGGATCGCTTTGGTTAGGATTAACTGTCCTGCTAGGTTCAGAGTTCTGTAAGTCCAATTTTTAACCCTCTCCTGCAGCTTTTTTATGACACCTTCCCATGTTATAATCCTACACGCCTTGTCCATCAGGGGCACCCCCAAATTCTTCGTTGGAAGTGTTTTCCTCTCAACCCAAAATGTTGGCCAGGTTCCTTTGGACTGCCAAATTTGTGTTGAAGAAGTAGATCATGGATTTAGAGTGGTTTATTTCAACCCCAGAGGCTTCTCCAAACTCTGCTAAATTTTTTTTGTACGCCTCTGCTTCCTTGACCATGGGGATTATGTGGAGCAAGGTATCATCCACAAATTGTTGGTGTGTTGAGGTTGGGTAGTCTTCAAACGGTTTTAGTCCTTTGATTTTGCCTTCGACCGTTGTTGTCTTTATGCTCCTGCTAAGCCCTTCCATCATTAAAATGAACAAGAAAGGGGATAGAGGATCCCCTTGTCTTATACACCTCGAGAGGTAGAACAACTTGGCTAGAGCTCCATTTACTAGAAGCGAGAAACTCATTGTAGAGACAAGGTTGATTACCCATTTAATCAAGTGCTTGTCAAACCCAAATGATTCCATCGTTTTCGCCATATAGTGCCAACTTATTTTGTCATAAGCCTTGGCCAAGTCCAACTGGATTAACATCCCCGCTTTATTTTTACTTTTCAAGGTGTGTATTATTTCATGGGTTGTATGATGTTATCCAGAGTCTGCCTTCCCTCCATGAAGTCCGCCTGTTCCTTTGAGATCAGAGTGGGGAGAAGTGGTTTCAACCTATTAGCTATTACTTTTGAAATTGTATTATACACCACATTTCACAAGGCTATCGGTCGACAATGATCAAGAGTTCTGGCTTCATTTTCTTTTGGGATCAGAGTGATCATCGTGGCATTCAGGGCCTTCAGGATTGAGGCAAAGTGTATGGAGTCCTCCACTATACCATAAATATCATACTTAACCACATCCCATCAAGCTTTAAAAAATTCCACTGTGAAGCCATCTGGGCATGGGGCCTTTCCAATTGGCATCTCCTGGATCACTTGGTCTACTTCTTCCCTTGATATGGGTTTGTAAAGGTTGACATTCTTTCCTTTATGTACTTGAGTTTTTTTGCCTGTGTTGGTTGTGGAGCCTGATTATCTTCCTGATTCATAGGTCCTTGCTTTCAGCCGTGTTTATACCCCATGAAGTATTTACACCCCAGAAGTATGTACACTCTTCCACGCGGGGGAGTGCAGAGGGGGGGTACCACCTCTGCGGGGTCCGGGGGGCCTATCCCCCCGGCTGGGGGGTCTGGGGGCAAGCCCCCGAAGCAAAAATTGCCTCGTAAAAGTATATTGTAATTTCATTGTAAATCTTGACCATTCATTATAAGGTCGTGGATCTAACAGTAGAGATTATGTTAGGGTTTTTTGCCCTAGAAGGCAACCCTCTTTTATGAGGGAAATGTATTGCGGCTATGGAGTATGGTGAATATTGTATTCTGAGAGAGGAGACTGTGAGAGAAAGAAGAGGAAGTTACAGCGGGATTTGCTGTAGGTTGTATCCCTTCATTTGCTGGATAATAATAAAGGAAGGACCTGTCAATTTATCTGGTGGACGTAGCCCACACTGGGTGAACCACGTAAATCTATGTCTCTCTTGTATTGTGTGTCTTCTGTGTTTTGTTTCTGCATTTGTTTTATTTTATTGCTCCGCGGTCCTGTTTTTCTAACAGCCTGGTCTATGTTTCCGAAAACTTCTATGTTCCACTTCTTGAGTTTTTCCTTTATGTAATTGAGTTTTTGGTGAAGTCTAAACATCTTTGTCCCTTGTTCCTAGATTTCCTCTTGTCACCATGCTTTAATGTTCTCCTTGAAGGTTGGTTGGTCAATCCAGAACTTATCGAATCTGAAAGGCCTGTTCTTTGGTGCTGCCTGAAAATTTGCCTCCAATTGCATCGACGAGTGGTCTGATCCCCCCCAGGGGAGGATGATGCCTTCTAGAGATAAATCTTGCAAGATTATAGATTTCAAGACTAGGAATCTGTTTAGCCTCATGGAAACCTCGTGGTGTAAATTTCTCTTGTTGTTCCAGGTAAAATGCCTATTACTAGTCCTGATGTCCACTAGCTTCGTTCTTTCAATGAAGGTTGTGAACTCTTCCGCATCTCTGTCCAATCTTCGGTTGCCCCCTTTTTTCTCAGCTAGAGTAGTTATAATGTTGAAGTCCCCAACCATAATCCAATAAAGGTTATTGTTCCGCTCCTTTAGGTTTTCTAGGTCTAGGAGCATTCTTCTCTTATCTTCCAACAACTAGGGTTCATATACATTGGTACATATGACCTCCTCTGTGTTCCATATCACTTGCATTTTTACAGATAAAGAGTGCCTAGTGTCTTTTGCTGAGAGTAGATTCATTGATTGTGGGTTCCACAGGGTGAGAATGCCTCCCACCGTGTTTTGACTATCTATAGTCAGAAAATTGTACTTAGTCCAATACTTCTTACTTATTATTTCCATTCTGTCCATATTGCATTTGGTCTCTTGAATGAAGTATACATCTAGTTGTTCCATATTCAGTCTATTTTTTAGGATTTGTTTTTTTCTAGGGTTTTTCAAGCCCCTTATGTTCCAAGTAATAACCTTCATTTAAACATGTGGGGGGGAGTTGGGAAAGAGATTTTTGATCTTACTTGAATTTATCATAAGCGCTCCTAATTCCTGTAGGGATACGTTGTTTGATTTCCTCCCTTTATTCCGTCTTGCGTGCTTTGGTGAGTGTTGTGGCTGAACTTCTCCTATTTTGATACCCAAGTTTCCTATTTCTCCATGCATGCGCTTGATTCCTCTGGTTTTTGCTTCCTCCCTCAAAAGGAAGAGGTATTGGATGCGATCCAATTGATCCATTGGTATATTGTCGACTTCTTGCTTTTTTCCATTGTTCCAGTGTATTCGGGAGGTCTAACCCTTCCCTTTCCATGATATCTTTTAGGTCTGGGTATTCTGTTCCAACCTCGCTTGGTGTCATTTCCGAATCACCATCGACATCCTGCATTGGGGTATTTGTGTCTCTGTCTCCTTATTCGATTGTTCCCTTGTTGTGCCCGCAATTTCCTTGGGGGTTTTGATTCAATGTGGTCTTATTTGCTTCATGTTCATTTGTTTCCCTTTCCTTTTGCCTTTTATGTTCCTCCTCTTCCCCATGTTTTGGATTTCCCCATCCTTCAAATCTATTCCTCGATTCTGGGTTGCTCATTGTGGGGGGGTTGCCTTGTCTCTTGTTTCCTCTACCTTTGTAGTTTGGCCTAACAAAACCTTCCTCATCCTGGTGTTGTTTTGAGGTTTCCTGTTTCAATTTTTTATTTAGCGGGCATTCTCTTAGTAGGTTCTCGTGTTCATGACACCTTCTGCATCTAAACGAGATATTTTCATAGTCTATGCTTTGGATCCATTCCTCATACGCGAACTCCAAACTGATTGTCTTCGGGAGTACCCCCGAGACATCAATCTCTATACAAATTCTCACATAGGATGTATACTTCCCTTTTAATGTTGCATTAGATGCCTTGAAATATTTCCCCAACTTGTTCCCTATGGCTTCGAAGGTGGACGATAACCAATAATTCAACGGGAGGGAGTATAGCCTGAGTCAGACTGGGACGCTTTTAAAGGTCTCCTGTTCAGGGGAGAATTTTTCCTTCCAAGGTCGTATGTACAATCCCGTCGAGGCATGGAAATATGGTCCCCCCTCAAAGATATTATCTATGCCTTCTAAGTTCATGAAGACTTCTGTAAAAAAACCTTTTGATCCTAGGTGGAGGTCTACTTCTCCACTCGGCTTCCATTGGTATTTTATCTAGCTGCATAGGGTATTTTCTATAGGCCATAGGCCCATAAACTTGCAGATCAGGGTGTGTGTCTTCATCTGATCTCTGAAAAGTTGGGTCTGGGGATATTCTAGAATAAACTTTGGGATTAACGCTATTTTTGGTTTCCATGGGTTGTTCCCTCATCCCCCACTTGGGTTTTCCTTATATGTCGTACTACTCTGAGCCTCCTTGGTCTCCTCCCCCACTCATTCTTTTTTCCCTGGTTGTCCTCTTTATGGTGCTCTGGCCCCNTTTTCATCTCTCTCATCTAGAAGAAGGTGATGACTCATACAGAGGTAGTGGAGATTGCAATGTGCCTAGAAACTATGCCACAGGGTGGTGAGACATCAACAGGGTCGACGTAGGTACAATATCTGTTAACAAATTTCACCATGCAATTACAAGATATGGCTAAGGCTAAGATGGTGCATGAGCATGTGTGTTTTACTGCATGCCGCACAAAAGGTCACCATAGGAATGAGTGCCCTACACTGGGGAGCTACATGAAAGGATAGAAATCAGATGAATATGGAGGGGAATCCCACAAGATTTTTTGGGGGGACGATGGACGCACCAAATCCATTTCCAACCAGACCTAAGAGCAAGTGGTGTGATATTTGCAGATAATGGGGACATATACCTCCTTATTTCCCAACACTACATAAATATCAAAATATTACACATATTCCATTTTGTGAGTTTTGCAAATCCATGGGACTTGATGTGAACAAATGTTGGTCGCTTCAGTTGATGCAGGCAGGGAAGCCGATAAATATAAGGGGACCAAATGGAAAAATACATAAACACCACTGGTGCAGAATCCACCTCTAAAGATAACGCCCACACCGATCAACCTAGGTTAAAGCCTGGAGACTGACGATTAAGTGTGCACACCAAATCCCCTATTGGAGATGTACCATTCACCCATCGAGGAGGAGCCCCATCATAGTCTCTAAATCACACGATGGCACCTGATCAAGGAAACATTAGAGGGATGAATACCAACAACCCAACACAAGAGCAGGGCATATTGTTGCACTCGTCCCAAGCCTCGTCAATGAGCTCAAGGGGAAAATGGTCATGCAATAGATCATGCAAAAAGAGGTAATGAACAAATTTGACACCTTGTATCGATAATTGGAAATTATTCCATTAGATGAGTCCCCAACTAAAACACACCAGGTGACAAAAATCACCTCACCCCCCATCACAAAAAAATAGTCTCCAGAGAAGAGTGTTGCGTTTCATTCCATCGACATTCATGATTATTGACTCCTCCATCGCTGACCTAGCATTGGCACAAGTGCCTTCACAAGACCTACAAAATTATATGGTTGTAATTATTACCGAAATGGGGGATAGGCATCGAGCCCTCAACCAATCTTATGAACAATTACAATAGCGACATGAATAATAAATTACTACGCACCGATACATCCATGAAAACTTCACCAAGAAATAGTGGTTTGTAAGGAGATTGAAGCCGCACATAAAGATATCAAGGCACTTCATACAACGACAATTACTGCACACTCATAATTGATTAACACAATCGAAAATCTTTTTCAATAACTCCCTCATACATCATAAGAGACTTCAGACCTCCCCACCTCATGCAAACTTGGAAAGGTTAAGGAGAGAGTCTGATATCTAGAAACACATAACCTCGAGCTCTAGAAAAATTTCAAGCACCCTCCAACAGAGAGTCAGAAGTTGCAACAAAGAATAGCGGAGGCGAAAGAGGAACTAAAACGGGGGAAAGCATGTATCACAAACTTCGTAGGGGTAGTCGGATATAACTTTAAACTTTGTACACATCTCCAGAATTCTCCCAGAGTCCGCACTATCGATGATTAAATCCAAGCAACCGAAGCCCAGATCGCACAACAACAAAAAACATTATCCTCTCTACTCCTGTTGAACGAGAAAAAGCCATGACATCAATTTCCAACAAACTTTGAGAGATTATGGTATTCCACACCGAACGACAAACAGTCCAAGGCATCACACTAGACACAACCAATAAATCCCAACTACATTACAATCAATTGGCAGTGACACAAGCAATGACAACCCGTCTTGTAATAAAGATGGATCAAATCAACCTTCACTCTCCAATGACCACACCGACTGATGTCGAGGATGTCTACAAACTGACACACCAACTGCGAGAACGTTTTGACAACGTTGACAGTCACTTCAGGGCATTAGTCTAGGAACTAATGACAACAGTGCCATCAAGCTCCTCAATCATGCCATAAACTGCGTCGTTGGCTTGAGGACGAAACAACTAATAGTGTTGGGGGCCTATTGGAACCTAAGTTTTGAAGATTGCACATGCATTGAAACATATGCACGAAGTGATTCCAAGTTTTAGAGTTTGCACCAACCAAGGATTAACTGCACGTGCAATTTGTATTGCATGCAATGACATAAAAGAAAGCACACGCAGACCGAATATGAGTGTATCTTTCTAGAATCATTGTAATTGATTTTGTAACAACCCAACTGATCATGGTTGAGGTTACATATGAGTTGGAAAGTTAGTTATGATTTCCATGCTTTGCGAAAGATATGGGGGGATGCATGCAAGGATGTAACGGGTTGGGAATTTTGAGGAAAGAGAGAGTTCATTATTGTAAGAGAGGAGTAAGCTGGAATAAAGAGAGAGTTCCAAGTTTAGTTTTGTAACCATTTTTTCATAAGTATGTTGTTGAGAGATAATAGATATGTATTAATGAGAAGAAAGACATCTTCGCGCACAACACATCTCTGTTCTGATTCATTGTTAATGCATTATGAGTAGGCTTCGACCTCTATGCGTGAAATTGTATCTGAATGATGTTGAACTGAATGAATGGAATCTAAATACCTTTCCCTTTTCATTTCATGTGTTATGGTTTGCATGTATAGATGTTTATGTTCTTATATATAGTAATATAATAATAAGCCATGAATGAATGAATGATTAACTGCTGGAGGTTTCCTGCAGCATTGTCTCTTCACACTCTGCACAAGACTAATGGTCTCTGTCATTATCATGGCGTCTCGGGTGAGACCTTCTTCGTCCCTCGACTAAAGTTGAATATGTTGGCACCTATGGGGTTTTGTTGGTAAAATATTAACGAACCCTAGGCCTTAACCCCCCAACGAGTAGAATATGGCCAACAAGACATTTCATGTTGGGTACCAAAACAATGTCCTTATAGGTAGAGCTACAATGCATAATTCCATGACACCAAAACAAAAAGAATTACAATTGCTTGATATCTAAACAATAGATGATACATAAAGTAAGGCCATGGTAATACAAGCCAATGGTAAGTAAGAAAGGATTTTTCAAGGCCTTTCGTGTTAGGAGAAATGAAAACACCAAAATGAGTCAACCATAGACTCTACTGGTAAAGAGGAAAAGTTAATGAACAAATCGACATGGAAGACGTTTTCATAAAAGATGATGTAAAGCGAGAGATTGTGAGAAGATAAACTACAAAGAGGAACATTACTACTTCTTGCACCTAGAAAGAAACTAGCAAAAGCCTTAGAAGCTCAAGTGACCAAAAACCAAGCACTCATGCAAGTTGAGCAAGTTTATTAGGAGTTTGCATTTATAGTCAAGAATGATCCAACTAACTAACAAGTGGACCAAAGGGACCAATTTCAATTCAAGTTAAAGAGAATCTTATGTGAGCTATATTCCATCGTAGAAGATAAAAATATCTTATTGTGGCCCAACAATTTAAGCTTCCAACAACACCAAATAAAAAACCATACACCTTAGATTATTACACAGGTGTTGAGCTTGACATCATGAAGTAGTGCAAATTCACGTTTATAGAAAATTTTGCATTTGTGGATGAAGTGGAATGTGTACACTGTAGTTACACTAAATATGTGCAATGGTATTTAAGAGTGCTTATCTACAAGATGCGCATGTTGGATATCAATGAAGACCAAACCAATACAATTTGGTAAAATATGGTGTAACCTTGGTAAATGTTTCATAACAAAATTAAGTTACCAATTATAACCACCAAAAAATAGAAGGCAAGTGTGGAAAGGGTTACCAATCAATTTCCCTACCAATCTACAACCACAACTTCATATACATGTATATTATTAAAGAGAAATGGTTAGCATGCAACCTGCTCCAACTCTAGAGAAAATTGTTGATCATTCCTTTGTACTGGAAATCTCAAGTGAGTGGATAAAGTGGAATGTGTAATTCCACTAAACATGTATAATGGTATATGGTAGTTCTTATCCACATGATACTCATGTTGAATATCGACGAAGACCAAACCGATACAAATTGGTAAAAATAATGTAACAGTTTCATTCTAAATTCTCAAAAAGGCAAAACAATGCCCTTGGCTTCAAACTCTACACGCTACCCAAATTTGGGTGAAAGAGTTAACTAGATTTGTGTGAAAGAGCCAAACCCATAACACTATAAAAATCCAAACCCATCACACTAAAAAAATCCATAGCACCAATAGAAGCCAAATCATTTACTCTTAATAGATGCACACAAACATATTTCCATGATAGAATTACCGTGAGTAGATAAAGTGGAATGTGTAATTCCACTAAATATGTAGAATGGTCTATGGTAGTTATTATTCACATGATACTCATGTTGAATATCAACGAAGACCAAACCGATACAAATTGGTAAAATTAAGGTAACTGTTTCATTCTAAATGCTCAAAAAGGAAAAGCAATGCCCTTGGCTTCAGACTCTACAAGCTACCCAAATTTGGGTGCAAGAGTTAAACATATATGTGTGAAAGAGTCAAACCCATAACACTAGAAAAATCCAAACCCATCACACTAACAAAATCCATAGCACCAATAGAAGCCAAATCATTTACTCTTAACAGATGCACACAAACATATTTCCATGATAGAATTAATGTGTTGAAAAACATAAGTAGGGTCGCCAACATGGAAGGAGCAAATTCCTACTAATTAAAAATGACTCATTTTCTCCAATGCAAGGCACTGGAGGTTCCTACCAACTAAAAATGTCTCCATTGCTCCATGCAATGCACTGCTCCTTCATTTCGGTGGGTTTTTATTGCTCCATCGAGAGCTCCTCTTGCATTTCACTACAAACACTATGAAGACATATTATCCATTGAAGCCACATGAACATATTATTCATTGAAGCAATGAAGAAAAGGAAACCATACCAAACACATTGAATTACCCTAGTCCATTGCTATTGTTGGTTGTCAGAGAGCACATAAGCCAGGGCATTCAATTTGTGGCTCCACAATTTGCAGGGTTTCCTCATTACAATGGCTCTAAACAAAGGTTCATCTTCAATTGAAACACATGGTTTCTCAAGGGCCTAAATGGAAAATACGAATGGGATGCGCCCAAATTTTGTAGCTACGGTGGAGTAAACCACATGCCACTTGGAGTAAACAAAGGAATTGTGCAGGTCATTCCATGGATGAATTATAGCCCAAACAACAAACCCAATGAACAATGGACAAGCAAGTGGCAATTTAGGGGCATCATCAGGTTGGTACACATGATGGAGACCACGAGAAACATCCATGAATGAATGCATAATGGAGGCAGAGTGAACCAATTTTGGGTATCCATGTAAAATGGGTATCAGAGTCTATTAAGAATAATAGAGAAATTGAGGCGCATGGGGAAATAAACTAGATCGGTGCCAAAACCCATGCCAATCAATGTGAAATAAATATCACAATGATCCTCATCCATGTACCTATCCAATGGTGCCATTTCCAAGTTAGCGAGGTGGCGCCTATGTGGTCAATTGGGATTTGTTTCTATAGGTAGATCACTATCAACCTCCCTCTCCTAGTTTAATTATATTTATTTTATTTTATATGGACATAAAATACAATTGGCCTATTTCTATCTAATTGAATCAAAGAGTCCTTTTTTTCCAGGTTACACTTCCTAGGGAAAACCCCCAACTAATTCCCCTCATTTGGAGGATGGTACCTAGGGTAAACCCTAGAATCATCAGGGCACAAGGTTAGTCAAAACAAGGCTTGAATCCATTACAATAATATGCTCGTTAAGAGTTCAACAGGTCACTTGTTGGAATTGAACATGGGTGGGGAGGTTAAAAATTCTTCTTCCTAACCACCCAAGCTAAACCTAATTAACAAATCAAAGAGTTCTTATCATCATACATACATACATATGTACATATACATATACATATTTGTGTGTATGTGTAGTATGTATGTATGCTATATTGTTGGGGTTTTAGTCAAGGTGAGCCTTGCTGGGTTATCCATTGCTATTGTGGTTGGTGGTTGAGCCATCCTCCATCTAAATATTTTGAGGAAGAGGGGGATCTTACTCATGTTAGCTTGTTTAGGATTGAGTCAGGGTGAGTCTTGCTAGGTTGCCAATTTCTATTATGGTTGGTGATTGAGAGACCCTCCATCTAAATATTTTGAGGAAGAGGGGGATTCTGTTAATTTTTCTTTGGAAAAAATAATAATATATGTTATGAATAAAAAAATGAGCCAAATACTATGACAATTTTTGTTGTAAAGCAAATAAAAATGGAATAATGATGATTTAACTCACTAAGCTTGTGTTGTTCATGGATGTTACCAAACAAAAATTAATGTTGTTTATTGATATGCTAAAAAATATTTTTTATTTGATTCTCTTGAATCCCATTACCCATCAATTTAAAGGGTTCTTTATAATTTTTGTGGCCTAGTTTTGACCAAGTACTAGCACATAGTAGAGTTCAATAGAAGGTGAATCCGCAAAAACCATGAGATTGTAGAAAACTAAGTATGTGGTTTTGCACATGTTTGAGTACACAGAGGTCGAGGAGTTGTCTTATACATCCTCTGCACCCAATACCTTTAACCCTATGCACATGTATAAAGGCGAAATCCCTTTTGTATGAGTGGGTTACAACTAGCATATTCTTTGGTATATTCAAGAAACTTTTGAAACCACTAAAATCGCGTGCACACACATGCAAGGTTTGTAATGTTGTGATTATTAGAGAAAAAATGAGAGTTTTGAGTTAGTTGGTTTGTCATGAGTTTTCTCATGACTCATTATGTAATGATCAATTTGTTAATACCAGGAATAATTGTTTTACTCATTTATACATGTTTGTGATGTATCTTTATGCTTTGCATGTTGTTATATTTACTATGCATGTTGTTAGTTTAGTTAGCTTGAATGGATGTGATTAAATAATACATAATGGATTTCACATCCCAACAAACACATTAATAACATGACAACTACCATATGTGCCTTGGGTGAGACCTCCTTCTTTTAGAAGGTTGAATATGTCGATGCACTGGATTACATCGGGCCTTTGTTGGACACCTTCCATGGACCTTGGGTCTATTATAGAACAAAAAACATGGTTTCATTGCACTTAACCAATGCAAAGAAACAAAGATGTGGTCGAGACTAGTGAAGGATGAAGTCAAGACTAATTGGAAGAAAGAATTCACGAGATCACCTATCAAGAAAATGCGTATGTGGGAGAGGATGTTGCAAGATTCAAATACATATACTTCTTTGAGTGTTTGCATGATATTTTTTAGGCGAAATTCTTGGTAAACCTACACGAATGGCTAGAACGACTAATGGAGAAGCATTGGTGTTGGATTTCATGGTAGAGAGTTGAGTGGACCCCGAGAATTTGCTAAATATCTAGTATTTGGGCTATAAGTTGACTTGGGGAATTGATTTTTGGTACAAAGGTGGGGTGGGGTTTGCGATAGAATGCCATTAGTTATTAGCAAAGGTGCCTAAATTATTTAAGAAGGGGACATGTGGAAGATTGATTGAACTGATACTAGTGTGGATACAAATATCGATGGTGGAACAAGGTATGTTTCCAAGCCCTACTGAGATGGATGCATAAGCCTTCCTTGGTTGCGGGGGGGTGGGGTTGAATAATATGAGGACTTGATGGTGGATTTGGTGTCATATGCTACTTTAAGGATCAATGTTGGTAAAAGTAAAGGATTTTGAAAGAGAATAACATAAGTGACAACAAAGACAGATTGATATAGTAGAGAACTGGTGGCATGGAGAAATGGAAAATACCCACGTGTTGAGGTGGAAAAAAATCCGTTCAATAGACAAGGGTACTCCTCGGTATGAAGTCCTAATTAGATCTCACGTCGTTTGGGATATGAGACCCATTTGGATTTTGGCCCTAGGACCATTTCTAAAATAAGTGGGTGTGGTGATGATATGTAGTTCAATGTGTAGTATGCAACTAATCTAAGTGATGAAAGCAAACTATTCTAACCTATCCTAGATAGGAGTAGACTAATTAAGCAAATAGAAGGTAAATCACAAAGTCTTACTAGCACTTCCAAAACAATTATTTGTTAAAGAAAAGAAGGAACTCATAAACAATGAATTATACGGGTGAATAGATTAGTCTATAACATCAAGTCATTCATTAACCATCTATTTCCCAACTCAGAACACCAATATCAAAAAATAAATATAAATGTAAAGCCATGGAGTTCACAGAAGAGTAGTCAACACATGACTAATATATCCTTACAACAATGAAGATGAGAATACAAATACTGGAAGCAGTTCACAACAAGCATATTACACAACACCAATTACTCCTCAAAAATGGCGTCGAGGCCTTCTTCTCTTTAAAATTCTTAGAAATAGATATAAAAAATTACAAAAAGTAAGAGCTCTTGTTACAAGGTGCTTTTGGACATTTATAGCTCATGCTACAACTATTTCTTGGGACTTCTTAACTTCCCATTGGTAGTTACAACCTTTGGACTTCCCTGATTTTGTTTTTTCCTAATTTTATACAATTATACATTATTCCTAAAATCAAATTCACCCTTGAGCTTTGTATTGAAAGTATGTGTTCCAAACTCCATGCTAGGAATAAATTTCCAATACACGTCTAAATAAGATATTTCCGAAATAAAATTCATGTGGATGTGTCCCTGGACACAGGGCCCATTTCCATTTTCAATGTGCTCAATAATGAATTGATGAAGTTGATATCTTTGCAAGGCCCAAGAAATTTTATTTAAAAGCTTCTTTGGTGACCCTGAGGATCCATTCCTATGAAAATTTCCCTAGAGTGCATATGTTCTTCTAGTTCATCCAAGATTTGATCCATGGGTGTGGGTGCACTCATCTCTCCGAGTTTGGGCAATCTACATTTCTCGATAAAAATTTCTGCAACTTTGTATAGGCATGTGCAGTTTCCTAGGAACTCAGATATGTCCTTTTCCAATGATGCTCCTCCTTTATGGCAGTTGGTTAGAGCTACATGATGTAGCTAATTTTCCCTCTCTGTCATCCTAGGGAGATATGGAGGTGTGTTTGGACTGTCCCTAACAAGGCAAAGAATCTCGTGGACAATTCTTGAAATTCTTTCGGGTTGGCGTATAATTGTCTGAGCATATTTCTTAACTCTTCTTGTACTTCATGATCACAGGATATGATTTCGATGATGTTCTCTTTATATACCTTATAGTGTCTTACCTCTGCCTCCAGGTCCTTGATCCTTGCTTTGTATTCCTCTATTTATTCAACCATGCTTTTAATATTTTGTTTAGCAACTTGTGAAAATGCCACTCTTGTTGAAGCTAAAGCTATAGGATCTTTAATAGTATCCAAGATGAGTAGTGTGTCTGTAGTGATGGACATTGCATTAGCTCCTGGTATTGACAACCTATTATGGGATTTCCTTAGAATCCTTCCTTTGGATTTATAAAAAATGAAGGGGTCAAGGTTGGCCACTTTGTCAAATTTAGAGGGGGTGAATTCGCCCAACCCCAACTCTCCTAGAGGAAAATGGCCTTCGATTAAATTGGTGCTCGAGTTGGATCATGTTGGACAAATATCAATTTGATCAATGTCTTAGGCTTCTTCTTGGGACTTCTTATCCTCCTCTTCCTTCCTCTGGCTTTCTTCTTCTTTTTGCTTCAACTTCTCCTCTCCTTTTCATTTCTTCCTTTTCATGTCTTTTTCTCCCCGCCTCTTGTTGTTGGAGCCTCAATGGTCCAACCTTTTGTTTTCTCTTTTATTGCTCCTCTACTTCCTCGAATCCATCTTCCTATTCCCGTTGAAGTCTCAAAGCTTTGACTTCTTTTTCTAACCTTTCTTTTTCAACTACTACTTTACTTGCAATTTTCTTCTTAGCCCTTTCCTTTTCTTGGTGCTCCTTTTCTAATATGTCCTTCATTTTGGACATACCTCCCATCCTCAAAATTAATTCACAATAATTTCTAGTCCTCCTATACAATTATTCCTCTTGCCATGCATCATTGTGGTAAGACCATCAGTACTTGCAATTTTTGTAGTGTTTGTTAATGACGCCCAAAGTATCATGCCTATGGAATCTCTCCTCATTGAAATGGAAAGTCAACATAATGTATGTGTAACATCCCACTCTTGCACACACATGATTTGACTTATTCTTTGAGTACACTTGCGTGCAAGTGATCCGGTTTAGTATATAGGTGTATGTTTCACTTATGGATTCTGATGATGATGTTGTTGGATTATGGTGTTATGCTATTTGATATCTATGTATAGACAGGTGATATTGAAGGGTTTCTCCTGAGTGTGCAGGACACTTGACAGATTGAGGATGCTAATGGCATCGATGGACCTCCTAGGACTCCAGATCGAGTCAGGGAGTGGACTGTATATGGTTTGAGTATTTATATTTTATGCATATGTGACATATGATCGGGTATATTATGATATTTATGGATCGTTGACAATGCTTCATTGATGGATGCAGGCTGATGATTGCTTACTAATTAGACTCACATAAGGAGTAAATGGGCCATGCAAAACAACCATAAATTGAGGGAGAGGCGTGGCAGCAACCCTACCACAACCTAATAGCACTCCCGTCATGGCTCGAATTGTAGATTAACAATTACTTAGTTTGAGAGATCCACGATGTCGTGAGGGCAGACCGAGACAGTCGCTCATGAAGATTCTAAGGGGTGCACAATAAGGCAAGGTCCTTCTTCCTTAGAGACTCTTAGTCTCTCACAAGGTCTCCTGATGGAGTATTGACTCCAAGGGTTGGACAACTACTGAAATCAGTCAAAGGCGAGTGGCACCCTTGGAGCACATAATGCGTCTTGAAAGACACGCCACATAATTAAAACTTGAATAAAGGAGAGTGGCACCCTTGGAGTACAGAGTACATTTTGAAGGGCACGTCACGATCTTTAATAAAGGTGAGTCAATGAACCTAGGTTCCTAGAAAACAATATTTGTTTTGACATGGTCAGGCTTAAAATATTTATTAAATGAGTAATTTTTATTAATTATAAAATCTCCTTAAAAATTCTAAGCCTAGTTTACAAATTCGAACCTAAGTCTAAAGTAGGTAAGAAGACAAAAATTTAAACTATAAATTTAATAAATGACGGGGGATGAAGAAAAATCAAGTTAGGAATTGAAAGAGTAAAAATGTGTATCTAAATATTTAATTATATAAATGTGTCCAAAAGAATACCAATTGGAACTAATATAAGAAAGGAAATAAATATAAAAAGGAATGTGGAAGCATAGAAATGAATCTAGTCTAGTCTAACTAAA
>JZKD02S0321496.1:0-19508 GCA_000966675.3 Picea glauca
AATCTCCTAGAAATATGGATATATGTAATGTAATCAAAGAAATGTTCTAGGACACATACCCTAAGGAATCATCGGTATAAAGTAGGATCATAAACGTGGTAAACCACAATTAATTGGGACACAACCAGTTGTGCATTTAAGTAGACCCGGAGGTGAGAAATACCATGTGAAAAAGCATCATGAAGAAACTATATCACTGCATTGTACTCAATGACATTATTTGTCGCGTCACCTAGACAGATATCTCTAGAATATAGAAAATGGAATTAAGGTGTGAATATCACCCAAGATGCTGAAGCAAGCCTCTTATCATATTGGCTAGAACTGTCTGCGAACCCAACGAACACCTTTGATTCACTTGACATCTACCACAGAGAAAAATATGACATAAATAACAACATGTCCATAAAACAAAAAGACAAAAAACTAATTGTATAAGAACTATACATATGTACAAGAAGTCACCCAGACGACCAACCTACGAGTAATTCTTCTTGAGGTATAGCCCATTTCTAGGCTCCACCAAAGCATTTCCCTCAAATTCAACTAGACGATACGCGCCCTTATTTAGTACATCCTTGACGATGAAAGGTTTGAACCACATGGGTTTGAACTTTCCTGCCCCTAGGGGATCCTTATATTGGTGTTAGACCAGGACAAGGTCCCCTTTGGAGAAAATCTGAGGATGAACAGAATGATCATACTAACACTTGACTTGTTGCTTGTGAGCCTTGTTGGCCAAGGCTACATCAGGATGTTTCTCATCGAGCTGCTCGAGATCTAAGAAGAATTCCTCAAGTGGTGAAGTGTCTAGAAATAACTGTACTGCCAACTTTAGAGATGGGATCTAACACTCTATTGGAAAGACTTCTTCCAACCCGTAAACAAGTTAAAAAGTTGATAAACCAGTGGAAGTCTTTAAAAACATTTGGTAGGCCTATAATACCAAGTACAACATCAAATTCCAATTTGACTTGGAAGAATTGATCATTCACTGCATAATATTCTTGAGGTACTTATTCATAGCTTCCACCTAACCATTCTCTTGTGGGTAGTAGGGTGATGAATGCTCTTTCCTCAACCCAAGATTTGATGTTAACTCATACATGATTTTTTTTTTAAAGGGAATGCCATGGTCAGTGACAATATCCTTTGGGATGTCAAACGTTGTTATTATTTGGTTAAAAATAAAGAGAGGTGTTGTCTCACCATCATTATTAAATTTTGGCATAGACTCGACACACTTTGTGAAGTAGTCTACTGCTATGATGATATAATGATGCCCCCTGGCTAAATTTGGGTGGCATGTAGTAAAATCAATCCCCCACTTGGTGAACGAACCAACAGTAATGATGAGAAACATGGGAGTAGGGTGTGCCCTCATATTTTGAGAGAATATCTGACACAAGTGGAATTTCTTGACCAATTCAACACAATCCTTGATTAACAACGGCCAAAAGTAACCATCTCGTAGAATAGTTTGGGTTGTTTCCAACCCAAAAAGATGACCACCACATGCTCGAGTGTGGTAGTCGTTAAGAACGAGTTTCACTTCTTTGTGAATGAGGCACCGACAAAGGATGAAATCTACACCTTGACGATACAAAGTGTCATTGTGTATGAGATAGTTATGTGCCTGATGGCATATACATCGACGATCATAATGAGAAACAGAGGAGAGGCACTTAAAAGTCTAGAGATAGACTACTATATCTCCATACCGGGGGTCTGAAGATGAAATCATAAAAAGATCTCCCTTAATTGGTGATTCTTCGGGCGTAAGATCACATGATTCGACCGAAAGTTCTAAGTTCTGCAAAGACCATTGACTTTTTGGATTTTGCGGAAACAAAATCCAAGTCAAATTCCTAGAGGACAATGATCCATCTGCTGATCTTTCTTCTAATGACATGTCATGTAAACACGTATTGAAAGAGATTCACAATGGCAAAGACGGCGGTCTTACGAAGAAGAATCTAATGACGGAATAGATGGACAACATGCACTATTTCCATTGCAAGTTTCTCAACATGGGAGTAGTTGAGTTTGGGTCCAACCAGCCCTCGGCTCAGGTAATAAATCACATGCTCTTCAAGAAAAGCATCAACTTGAACCAAGACCATACCGATGGTCGACTCTACGAAGGCTAAGTACAATAAGAAATCTTTATTATAATTGGGAGGCCGAAGCAGAGGGGCAGATGTGAGGGCACGTTTCAATGCTTCAAAAGAGAGCTAAGCAGCTTTGTCCCAATATAAAGGGACTTCCTTCTTTAGTAAATTCATGAACCCTTTGTTGATCTTGACATTGTTTTAGATAAAATGTCGAAGAAATTTTTCTTTACCCTGTAAGGTTTGAAGTGAGGGACTGTGCACGGGGGAGGAAACTAAACTATCACCTCAACTTTCAGAGGATCGACCATGATCCCTATTTTTGAAAATATGAAACCTAGCAGATGACCCGACGTCACGTAGAAACTGCACTTGTTTGGATTCAATCGAAGCTGATAGTAGCGACATCGCTCAAACATTAATCGGAGTTGTGTGGGATGATCAACTCTCTTATGAGATTGTGATGTTAAATTATTGAGATAAGCCTCGACTAAATGTCTAAGGTCATGGAAAGAGAAAGACATGGCCCATTGAAAAGTGGCTCTAGCATGGTTGAGGCCAAAAGGCATCGTCCGATAAGAAAATGTACCCCATGGATAGATAAAAATTGTTTTATGTTGGTCGTTGGGCTTAATCTGTATTTGGTTGTATCCTGAAAAACCATCCATGAAAGAAAAGACCTCATAGCCTGTGCATTCATCGACGATCTGGTCAATGAATAGGGTGGGGAAATTATCCTTTGGACAAGCCTTTTTCAAATGACAAAAGTCCATACATATGAAAATTGTACCCTATTTTGTTTTTACTGAAACAGGGTTTGAAACCCATTGAGTCAACTGAATGGGTAAGATGAAACCGATTTTGAGTAGTTTCTCTACTTCAGCCTTAATAGCTGCGACTTTGCAAGGATTTACCAGACGATGCTTTTGTCGAAACGGCTTGGTTTCAGGATAATTTGTTATTTCATGTTTGAAAATTATTGGATCAATGCCTGGTATTTCCTCATAATACCAGGAAAAAACGTCTCTAAATTCTTTAAATAAATCTGTATAGATCCAAATATCCTCGGGGAGAAGTCCTCTCCGATGAAGAAATTCTCCACGACGCCAGGGGTTCTAGAGATGTCAATAGGTATCATTTTAGTGATAGTTGCCATATTACCCTCGGCATAAACTACGTGCATATCCAGAGGATTAATAGGACAATACCTATCTCTAGTCATAGTCAACACGAATTTGCCTCCCTCTTTTCTTCTTCACTCTGGGAGGAAATAAGATCTATGATGGAGACCATATCAAGGTCTGTCTAGCCCAGTCATTTCCTCTATAATAGCCTCATCGTAGGGTAAGACCAAGTCTAAAGAATCAATATTGGCGAGGGAACCTTGAGCCCAAATAGGATCTAGAAATTGATCTAACTCCTATGCGGGATTCAGATAAGGGTTGTTCGAAGCTTACTAGACAATACTGTACACAACTTATGTGAAGACAAGGGCATGGCCTCGCTAAGATTCCCTGTCCCTTCCATCTAAGCCGATGGGGAAGGAAGATTCCATGGATCATTAAATTAAGTTGTACAGAATGACAACACTTGAAATATTTCAGCCCTAGGTTGGTCGGGGATAGTCGATATCATCTTGACATCGCCATATGGAGGTGGGTAATTGAAAGTACCTGTTGGAATAGAGGCAGACCCAGGGTTCAAAGCTACAAGAGCACACCAAAAAAACCCTAACTACTGGCCCTTTCGACAACACGTGCGAAGAAGACGAAGTCTCACCCGAGGTAGAGGTAGGGGTGGTTGCAGGACTCAAGTGTCTACAACCTTAGCTAGGATATAGATCTATGATTATACAAATTAGTAAAGAAATTAGCACCATTAGTTCTTTAACATGCAATCATTATCTACTTCACTAATAAAACAGAGCTTTGCATTCTTCATAGAGATATTAACCTATTGAAGAACTTAGGATCAACAGATTATTCTGATCTAACAGATCAAGCACTTAGCACATACATATAGATCAAATCTAACAATCTACACATCATTAGCACTAAGCATCATCAGATCTATCTATCAAGCACTTAGCATATAACATATGAACACATAAATATAAGGCACAAAGAAGGATGACACAGGGTTTACGTGGTTCACCACCCTCATGGGACTACATCCACCAACTCTTCTTCTCTATTAGTGTCTTCAATATGTTACAAGAACAAAGCCTTCAAGACCCTTACTCCACACAGGACAAAAGATCTGTGAATCTTCCTAGATTCTTCTTCCTTGCATTACAACACTCATCCTTTCACGATCTATCACAACCTACTTGCACTCAACTCTGCAAGTATTTTACAATCATGCACAAAACGTCTAAAACCCTACCTGCACTTAGCATACATTCACATCACTTGGATCTCGAACTTAGCTCATTCACTAATATAGCACTTAGCTTGTTGGCACTTCTTACATTACCTAGATACTTATTTATATATTACAAAAGTGGGCCTTAGCNATTCAGTGTAGGGATGATGAATTTCAAAGTCATCGGATGTTAGGATGGTCTCAAACTTGGTTCTGGTTGCTTTCATTTTCTTCCTTTAAGGAGTTTTCAAAGGGGAAACCTTCCTTTTCTTTGAGGGATCATCTTCATCTCTTGGCAGTGTGAACTCGTCTTTCTTTTGTTCAACTTTGGTTCCATCTATCTCTTCGCCATCACCTCCGCGCTTAGGTGACATAGAAGGAGTCTATGCTGAAGTACTGTGGACATCATGGGCTTCTTTATTATTCTTAGTCTTTCTCTGCCCAGGTGTATCATGCATGAATTTTGGACTATCAACATCAGAGAGCTCCGCGAGGTCAGCTGGGATGAGGAGGTCTGCTGACAACTCCTTAGTAATATCTTCTAATTCCTCCTCTGTTATTTTGTAGTAGGACTGCAACTGTTGGTGATGTTGATCAGCATGTGGTGTGATGTAGATGAAGTGGCGGTCCCTGCTGAGTTTAATCAATGGCCTAAATCTATGAAGTGTGTTCAGGGTGAGGCGAGGCATAGCCTGGATTACGATCTTCAGTTGGTTGTAGTAAGTCTGCAAAATGGCATTGGATTTCCACTGCTTGTTCATGTCGCTAGATTACCACAACATACTGAACTTTGTGTCTAGTGGCTCAAAGGGCTCGACATCTAAGAAGGTTGCACCTTCTAGCACCTTCGATGTGATGAAAGCCATTAATATAAGAAGCCAGCTAAAATGTAACTCGTACCCTTAGTCCTGTGCTTCCCTACAGTCCAATTCTAGTTGGATCACCAATTATTTGGCCCAATTCATATGTAGGCCCTCCATGCACTTCCCTGTGAGTTCAACTACAAATCCAATTACTTGGGTTGGTAGGTTCTTGCGAACTAGCTTGCCTGCGATTAGCTAATAGGAAATGTGCACCGTGCTACTCTAGATAGAGGATACCTTGTAGCCTCACGTGCCCTTCTCTACATCTCCATACATATCCTTTATCCTCTGGGCAAGAGCGCGATCCGTGGTCTTCCCAGGGTAAAATTTTTCTGGGTCAAGGCCCTGCATGCTTAGCCCTATGATATGATTGATCAAATTTGGATTTACTATGATGCAGTGGTTCAACCATAAGTATCCTCCATGATAGTAGGACAACAACAAATTGATGCACACGTTCACTTATTGATGCCTCCCGAAGTGAGGAATCTTCATTACATTAAGTAGGGTTGACTGCATCAGGTTCTGGGTCCATGATTGAGCGATAATCTTGGATTTCTTTCCTTTTTTTCGTGTTAGATATTTATCAGGGGTGAGCATACTATAAACCTTCCCTTCATAAAGGTTTAAGTCACTAAACTTCAACCCGATGAGCTTATCCTAGTCAGCATGAACTACAAACACTTCTTTCGGAAGGTACACAGTGATCAAAGCATACTCAAATTCACGGGGTACACTGTCATGAGTGATGGAGTCACTCATAGGTGGTATATAAGTAGGTAGAATGCTTGGAATCAATTTAGCATTTGCAATATCGTCTTGGTGCTTAGTGCACATTTCATCAGTTGACCTTGATGGATCGACTCGAGCAGTCGATGGGGAGGATTTCACTCCTCACGTAGATGATTCCTGTAAACCTGTAGACAATCCTCTTCTAGACATGGTTCTTTCAGCCATTAAGTCGATCAGAAATTCTGTCACATTTGCTTCTTCGGCGGTGAGCTCTTTAGACATATGCGCTTAGGATGGATATCTCGAGTTCTCAAAGTAATGTGGGCACTACAATAGGGTATAAGGAAAAGGCGTAGTGATCACTAGGAAATATTAATCAAGGCTCTGACCTGAAATTCTCAATTAGAAAAAGTGTTCTCATTGCATGGCATGGCGGGATAAATAGACAACTTCTGTAATGAATTGCTTGCAATGGATATGAAGGATTCATTAACTCCATTGTTTCTATTATATCATTTTCCAATGGTCTGATGGTGAATATTTATTTCTTTTATGTCTGTTTGGAGTGGAAGTCGAATGGATATATCAGTCCCAACTGCTATACTGCTTCATTAGGGCAATGTACTCTATTTCACAATTATGGTATCTTAGCGAAGCTCCAATTCTACAATTTTTCTTTCTGAAATATCTCCTCTAGAACCTCTTGTAACCTTTCAATATTATCCCTTTTCTTTCTTAGCTTTCTAGACTTCTTTCCAGTGAGCTTCGTCTCGGTAATGCTTTTCTCATTCTAATTCTTTTCTGCTTTGGTCTTAGCTACTTTTCGCTATTGAAATTCTTTCCTACGGTTTCTGGGTAATACTTCTTTTGTGCCTGGGGTAGGTAATTCAATCTTCTGGGGATTCTCTAGTGTTTTCTTAGCTTTGACATCCCGGTTGCTAGTATTAAATATTTGTGATCTTCACTTTTGTTCCTCAATCAAGTGTGTGATCCTTTTGGTCATAAAGTCTTTTAACTCTTTCTTCTTCTGTTCCAAAACTTGTTCTTCATCCTTTCATTTGGCTTGATCTTTATCAATCCAATTTTTCCTATTAGCATGGTAAATGGGGTGTTTTCTTCAACAAATTTAATAATCTCAAAGTCTTCTTCTGTCGAAGTTCCATTGACATTCATAGGTATCTAAGCGAGCCTTCTGCATAGGTTTACTAGCTTTCCTATGAATAAACTTATTCCTCCTAGTGAAGGGATCATAGCAGGCCTTCATATAGATTCCTAGGTTCTTTCTAGCATATTATTCATCTGTGTTTCCTCATCCAAAACATAGTTAATGTCGAAGACCCCTTTTATTGCTTCGATGCATTCTTTCTCTTTGAACATCTCTGATAAGATGACATGTCGGTGGTCATTCATAGTTTCTTTTATTTGTATCCATACTTTCTCTGATTCTTACTGGGTTATGCCTTTTCTAGATCTTCCTTAGGGTTCTCTTGAGTTAGACTCATTCCTTCAAGCTTAGCGATCATTCTAGGGAAATCCAACACTTCATGGTCTGTAGCCTTACAATAGAGAAAACTAGGTCTTTTGCCAGGGCATTCCTGATCAAGATTTCATGGTCTTCTGCAACTATAACAGAGAGTTAATCCTCTCTTTCTTATAAATGATCCCCAACTTCTTCTGGTATGCACACTAGGATCATGGTAGCTAACCTGCAACAAATCTTTTCTAGGATCCTACATCCATTTGTTAGTCCAAACATTCTTTCTATGCATAGGTATAACATATCTTTCACTATTCTTATCATATCTATTCATATCAAACCTTATTTCATCTATTAACATCCTAGCTTTCAAACTAGGACAAAACCTATTAGATATACCTAAATCCAAACTCTAGAAACAAAAATTTCCACTTATCTTACTTTTACAGAGCACAAAGCTTCCAAATCTAAGACTTTTTCAATCAGAACTTCTCACTTTTACTTTTCTTGGAGCACGGATATTTCAGATCTTGCTTCTTTTCTATAGATACGACCTTCTTTCTTTCAAATCTGGCCTTCTCTCTTCAGATCGGGCTTCTTTATCTTAGATCTAACCCTCTTTCTTTCTTTAGCATCGAGTTTTACAGATTAAGTAGAATAATGTAAACTAGGGCACATATCTACGCACATAGCTTCCTCTTTCTCAGTTACCAGAAATCGTAGTTTTGGGTCCCGACAACAGAACCATTTGTTGCCACAAGGGTAGACCCAGGGTTCAATGCTACAAGAGCGCACCAAAAAAACCCTAACTACAATCCCTTTCAGCAACACCTGGAAAGCAAATGAAGTCTTACCTGAGGTAGAGGAAGGGGTGGTTATAGGACTCAAGTGTCTACAACCTTAGTTGGGACACAGATCTGTGATTATAGAACTTAGTAAATCACTTAGAACCGCTAGTTCTTTAACATGAAATCATTATCTACTTCACTGATAAAACAAAGCTTCACATTCTTCACTGAGATCTTAACCTATTTAAGCACTTAGCATAGACAGATTATTCAGATCTAACAGATCAAGCACTTAGCACATAGATATAGATTAGGTCTAACAATCTACACATCATTAGCACTAAGCATCATCATATCTATCTATCAAGCACTTAGCATATAACATATGAAAACATAAAGATAAGGCACAAAGAAAGATGACACAGGGTTTACGTGGCTCACACCCCTCCTGGGGATATGTCCACCAACTCTTCTTCTCTATTAGTGTCTTCAATCTATTANATTCACACACAAAGAGGCTTCAGTGATATTTTTCCCATGTGAAAATGGGTTCATTAACACAACAAGTTGTTGCTGGGCCTATAACTTATGGGCCTCCGCAAGCCGAGGGCACAGGTGAGTCAGATGGTATTCCGTGCAAAGGTTACATGGATACTTTGAATTTCTCTTCTTTGTGTTTCCCCCACCATCATTGTTGGTGGGTTTCTTATCCCCCTTACACTTCTTGTTTCATTATTTTTTCTTTCTGCCAGGCTACTGGTTGGCCTTTGGGTTCGTCAACTACATACTATGTACATCTGATGTTTGGGTAGGGGGAGCAGTCGAACCAGAGGTCTGGCTGGTTGTTGTTTGTTGTATCAACAATTGTTGTAACTGATTTGACAACTAACCAGTGGGATTTTCTTGTGTTGAACCAACTATACCATCGACATATGGTCTAGACTTGTGTCTAGCCTTGTCAAGGATGGACTGCGGCGCATCTAGAAAAATATCATAGAGTAAAGCGGACCAAGAGTATATCAGTTCAAGATGTTGTGCTCTCATTATCACCTCATCCTCTAAAAACACTCTCGACGTTGCGATGTCCTTGGATAAATGAGGTACCAAAGACTTAAGGAACCACTCCAGCAGGAAAGATGGTGGGACCTGTACTTTTATCAAACTCTTCTGACGTCACCATTCTCAGATGTGATCCGAGATATGATTGGCCTTCATCTTCTCGAAGTTGGCCAATAATTCAGTGTTGGTATCATATCTCACTGGTAGTTGGAAATGGTTGAGAAAAACCATCACCAAATCACTAAAGTAAGAGTATCTTGAGCGGTCGAGATCGATGTACCATTTCGTGACATCTCCAATGAGAGTGAATTGAATTAGGTGCAATTGTATGGAGTTGTCTCAGAGCAAGTTCGATGAGAACCATAGGTGGAAATTGGTCACATGATAACCTAGATCTTCTCCAGGCTTACCTTCGAACTTCAAAATGTTCGAGGGAAACTTAGTTGGTATGGGAGGCCAATGGGGATCATAACAGATTGGGTTGTTTAACAACCTTGACAAGCCTGGAAAATGCAATGTCGCCAGAAATGGTAGGTTGGGTTATTGACTATGTACAAGAAGAAAGGAACCTATAGTTTGACTGGAACCAGGTTGCCAGGAAAATTTAGGCAGTTCACTAGAGTTCTGGTAAATACCATGGCCTTGGACAACGTATGGATATTGTTCTTGTTGGGACATCATCGATTGATTTCCATAATTGGATGTTGAGGGATGGGTGGAGATTGCTCCCAACATTGTGTTCCAAATATTCTGGAAAGGGTTGCCCCCTTTCGATTCGACGGGCATAGGTCCTGAGCCTTTCCCGGAGTTCCCTTGACCATGGAACGGGCTTCCCCCGATCGACATCCCTGATGAGGGAACTGCCCCCTACCATGGATTCCAGAGTCCTTGTGAGGAGGAGACTCTTGTGTTTTCCCCCTATGTAGGAATAGTACCTTGCACATGATTCTGTTTTCCAAAACCAAGGTTTCCCCTAGTTGAGACAGTAGCTGACGAGAAAATTTTGTTACCAAATGCATCAAACAAAGAGAACTACATTGAACCCACTGGCATGCTGTAGAAATAAGGTCCTAGACTACTTGCTCCGAACAAGATGTATTTCATGTTCGACTCGACAGGTTGCTAGGGAACACCACTGAGCAAGGGTGAAGAAGGTGGTATATGACCTTTGTTGTAATGCGTAGCATTATAGGGGGTCGAGGTGATCCCCATGGACCCTTGCAAAGGTTCTTTTGAGCTCCCTTCCCTTAGACCCATGGTTTATAGGGTTGAGTAGGTGAATATAGAGTTCGCAACAAAGTCGGGCATCTCGTATGAAAATAGAGGACCCGTCGCACTCTGTGTAAACAGTGTAGTGATCTCTACCATAGACTTAATCAGACCGCTACCTGAAGTAGAGGCAATCAAGATCATTGTGGTATAGACTAGAGAAGGTAGGTTAGGAGGTAGAATGCCCCCAGTGGTGGCAACCAGTAAGGGAGTGGGAGGACTCCCTGACGAAGTAACATCATTTTCTTCCATAGTTGCTTGTAAAACTATCTAATGCTCATGATGCGTTACCCTTGGAGGGGAAACCTTTATCAAAAGTGGTAGCAACAAGTCAATGATCAGAGGGTTAAATGGCCCGAGAGATTTTTTTCAAAGGTAAGAAATAGTCGGTTCCTCTGGATACGAGTGTTCTTCTCTCATAGATTGCTCGGGCACAGTTTCCTGTGTCCTGATCACTTCAAATGACTCTTGTTGGTCAAGTCTTCATCGTAATGGTGGCGGTGGTGGCTTGAATGTAACCGATGGTAGGCCCTGAAGCCTTCACGACTGATAGAGATCTTGATCTTTCATTGTGTGAGAAGATCATCGACACAATAAGACTTTTACTAACATTTGAAAATAAGCACACACTAGAAAAGTTCCTACAAGATAAAGAAAGAAAAACAATATCTAGTTGGAAGAACAGTTACGCCAGCCAACACTAGAGAAACTTACCGATGAAAGTGCCACCTGAACATGGAAGCACCCTCTGGGTATAATCTTCAAAGCATGGCCCAACATCTGCCCTAAGTACCATAGTATACCCCCGCAGTCACCTGTGTAAGTCTCTAGAATAAAAGGAAACTAAGTTTCCAGATCACGAACATCCACCATGTGGGTACAGTCGACAGTCGGGTGGACTGCAATGGGCAGGGTAACAAATCCAAAAACCTACCAAGGGTATCAGAAGCAAGTGGTTTGAAAGAAAACTGAGGATCCCAAACGGATTCAGGGTCCACGAAGCTCTATAAGCAAATGAAACCAATAGTATCCTACGACAAATCCTCAATATGTGTTCCCCACTACGCTTGGTCCAGCTTTGGAGGGCTTATATCTGCTCCACACGTGACCTCATTTTTAGCCCCTATGTTAGAGGGGGGTCTCGGATAAATTTCATGTTTACTAGACTTTATACACTCCCTAGATATGAATCCAATGTTTGTTTATAAGACTTGAAGAGTTTCCTCTCCAACCTAATTCAGGGCTCTAGCCTAGAGTAGTTGATTGACCCTACAAACATAAAGCCTAGGTGATTTTAATTAGCGTTTATTTTTAAACAGCTTGTTTTAAGTCAAGGTAATGGCAGTGAAACTAGTGATGTGCTTTGGAGGTGAATAAGGAGAAGAAAACGAAACTGAAAGAAAAATTACTTCTAGTTGACAATAAAAATTTGTAACTAACTCTTTAACCTACTTTTCATAACTATTTTTTTCTAAGATCTTTTAAAGGAAAACCTAAAATCAAATTTCACTGAGCTATGAGCTACTTAATGTTCTACGCAATCAGTAAATAACTTAAGAAAAAAACTATTTTTCCTAACAAGAAAAATAATCAACCCAACTACATAACCAAACAAGGAAATGAAAAACTTTTTCTATATTTTTCTTTATGCTTCAAACAAGAAACTTGAAATATCTTATTTTTCTTTTTCTTTTTCTTTAAAGAAAGAGAAACAATATATTTATGGCTAATACCATGTCACGAGTATGCACCTTACCTTTTGCTCATGATCCGGAGAAACAACACTCCACCTGCAACACATGTCGTCTCATAGGATCTTTGTTTGTTAACTTGGTAATCCACTTGTCACTTAACCCAAAACCACAGGCCTTTGAAAGTAAAATTGGACAAAGGTGAAACTCTAACCTGTTGAGAAGGGGCATATAGATTTTAGTTCCATTAATAACCAAACGTGAACCAGGTGAACCTACATTTCCATTAATAATCTTCTCTAATACCTGGCTGACGACATAAATTGCAATTCCTCGCAGGAATGGAATCTCTTTCTGCGACGAGCTGTAAAAGCTGCCCCATAATGCCTGAACCCTTCCCTTCTCATCGACTAGTACACCAGAAAATGTACTCCCAAAATATGCTTCTAATTCGATTACATTCATGTTCATGGCTCTATACCGGGGAATATCAGCTGGACCAATATTCAATGAAACTCCTGGGTTTGAGACAAATGACTTGAGTGATCTAGCTTGTAAGCTCGGACTCAACCCAACAAGATATACATCATCGCCCATATTCAAAGAAGGTTCATGAAGAAGAGAAGTTGCACGTACAGCTGCAGCCCCAGTTAGACCTAGTGTCGTAGGATCATATGCTACTAATACATAATTGTGGACAGGCTGCAGAAAAAGAACCTGCCCAGGGATTTCCATTGGGTACGCAGCAAATGCTAGCATGACATCTACTATAGGTGTGGCCACTGTACCGCAAATATTCCCATGGTTCCATCATGATAGACCACCACCCCTTTTTGTGAAAGAGGGTTAATATGTGCACCATCAAGTAATGAAGATGGTGGTACATGAACCTCAACTATGACAAGACTTGATTCAATTATTTGCTCGGCAGATGAAGATTTAATTATCGGTGCTCCACCGGGCTCAGCTTGATTTTTCATCCATCTCCTCTTCGTCCTCCCTGGATCAAGTCTGGTCGACATTCCAAACTTTCTTTTCCACAGTCCAGTCACATCGTCTCGAGTGCGAGTGTAGAGTTCAGGCTCTGCATACCATTCAGGTCTGTGAACAGTGACAAAAACACACGAAATTCGATGACGATTTTCCCATGTAATAAATTCTAGCAGAACCCGTACTCTTTTATGTAAGTTGGACAAAATGAATATTAAATATTCAAGTCCTGTGGTTTCTTTCCCTGCCAATGTTTTAATAATGGCATGAGGAGGAACACCCGCAGTTGACAAAATATAACCTGGTTTCGCAACATATAATAGACCACAACAAAGAAAGAAATTCCTACCCTGTTGGTACGATAGAGGATGGATTACGCCACCACTTAGTTCCAGGAAATTGTTGCGAGTTATAGAATGTAGGTCCGGGACCTTCAAACTAACCTTTTCAAGAACACCACCCCTCACAACCTCTATATGGATCTCCTTTCCAACATTATCATCCAACACTGTCTCCAACTTCATGAAACGTGTCACAAAATCACCATTCACCCGGACAAGTACATCCCATATCCTCAAATGATTCTGGGTAGGACCTCCTGGCACCATGGAATGTATAACAAGAAATCCCCTCTCAGCCGGTAAAGCCTTTCTTACTAATTCTTCAACCTCGCGTGGAAATCCTAACCAAAGTGCCTCATGGAACCCGTTGTGAAAAAGGGTCATCTGGAGTGTGCCTCGAGGAATATGAGTTGCTTGCCATCCAATGTCGGACTCGTTCTTGCACCTCTGTAAAATCTTCAAATCCCTTGCCACTCGATCCAATGGAAGAAAAAATGCAACAGAACGTTTGGTTTTGCCAACATTTAATCCAACTGCTTGTCCGTCACAATCAATTACTGATGACCCACTTCAGCCTCCTTTTGTCACTAAAGCTGCCTACATATAAAAAGTATTGAATTCATTGCACCCATCCGTGCTATAAAGAAGAGCATGTCGATCCAATTGGGCTAGGGTTCCTGTAGTAACAGAAAACATTTCATCACTGTCATTACTCACCACCCGGATCTCCAATCCAACAACTGCAGCTTCTGGTGCAAGAGGGATTTCCTTAGGTTCCATAAACTTAAGTGCTACGGGATCAAAACGGAAAAATCCAAAATCATGAACAGGGTCACGATAAACAGGAATATTCTGATGATTCTGGAACGTAGCGTCGGCAACAACAAGTCCAGACTGGACAACAAGCCTGTTGGTGAGAATGATCCCACATTGTTTATCGACGATCAAACCGGTATCATTATTGATGTCGACTCTCTTCGTATCAAAATCATCAGTGGCAGTGACTCTTAGCCCCACCACCGCCTTGAAAACCTTGTTTAATGACTTACGCCATTTCTCTGGGGTTGCAACGCTCTGCCTATGTGCCTCGTCAATTTCCATGGTTAAGNTGATTTCCATAATTGGATGTTGAGGGATGGGTGGGGATTTCTCCCAGCATTGTGTTCCAAAGATTCTGGAAAGGGTTGCCCCCTTTCGATTCGACGGGCATAGGTCTTGAGCCTTTCCCGGAGTTCCATTGACCATGGAACGGGCTGCCCCCGATCGACATCCCTGATGAGGGAACTGCCCCCTACCACGGATTCCAGAGTCCTTGTGAGGAGGAGACTCTTGTGTTTTCCCCCTATGTAGGAATAGTACCTTGCACATGATTTTGTTTTCCAAAACCAGGGTTTCCCCTAGTTGAGACAGTAGCTGACGAGAAAATGTTGTTACCAAATGCGTCAAACAAAGAGAACTACATTGAACCCACTGGCATGTTGTAGAAATAAGGTCCTAGACTACTTGCTCCGAACAAGATGTATTTCATGTTCGACTCGACAGGTTGCTAGGGAACACCACTGAGCAAGGGTGAAGAAGGTGGTATATGACCTTTGTTGTAATGGGTAGAATTATAGGGGGTCGAGGTGATCCCCATGGACCCTTGCAAAGGTGCTTTTGAGCTCCCTTCCATGAGACCCATGGTTTATAGGGTGGAGTAAGTGAATATAGAGTTCGCAACAAAGTCGGGCATCTCGTATGAAAATAGAGGACCCGTCGCACTCTGTGTAAACAGTGTAGTGATCTCTTCCATAGACTTAATCAGACCGCTACCTGAAGTAGAGGTAGTCAAGATCATTGTGGTATAGACTAACGAAGGTGGGTTAGGAGGTAGAATGCCCCCAGTGGTGGCAACCAATGAGGGAGTGGGAGGAATCCCTGACGAAGGAACATCATTTTCTTCCATAGTTGCTTGCAAAACTATCTAATGCTCGTGATGCGTTACCCTTGGAGGGGAAACCTTTATCAAAAGTGGTAGCAACAAGTCAATGATCAGAGGGTTAAATGGCCCAAGATATTTTGTTCAAAGGTAAGAAATAGTCGGTTCCTCTGGATACGAGTGTTCTTCTCTCATAGATTGCTAGGGCACAGTTTCCTGTGTCCCGATCACTTCAAATGACTCTTGTTGGTCAAGTCTTCATCGTAATGGTGGCGGTGGTGGCTCCAATGTAACCGATGGTAGGCCCTGAAGCCTTCACGACTGATAGAGATCTTGATCTTTCATTGTGTGAGAATATCATCGACACAATAAGGCTTTTACTAACGTTTGAAAATAAGCACACACTAGAAAAGTTCCTACAAGATAAAGAAAGAAAAACAATATCTAGTTGGAAGAACAGTTACGCCAGCCAACACTAGAGAAACTTACTGATGAAAGTGCCACCTGAACATGGAAGCACCCTCTGGGTATAATCTTCAAATCATGGCCCAACATCTGCCCTAAGTACCATAGTATACCCCCGCAGTCACCTGTGTAAGTCTCTAGAATAAAAGGAAACTAAGTTTCCAAATCGCGAACATCCACCATGTGGGTACAGTCGACAGTCGGGTGGACTGCAATGAGCAGGGTAACAGATCCAAAAACCTACCAAGGGTATCAGAAGCAAGTGGTCTAAAAGAAAACTGAGGATCCCAAACGGATTCAGAGTCCACGAAGCTCTATAAGCAAATGAAACCAACAGTATCCTACGACAAATCCTCAATATGTGTTCCCCACTACGCTTGGTCCAGCTTTGGAGGGCTTATATCTGCTCCACACGTGACCTCATTTTTAGCCCCTATGTTAGAGGGGGGTCTCGGATAAATTTCACGTTTACTGGACTTTTTACACTCCCTAGATATGAATCCAATGTTTGTTTATAAGCCTTGAAGAGTTTCCTCTCCAACCTAATTCAGGGCTCTAGCCTAGAGTAGTTGATTGACCCTACAAACATAAAGTCTAGGTGATTTTAATTAGCATTTATTTTTAAACAGCTTGTTTTAACTCAAGGTAATGGCAGTGAAACTAGTGATGTGCTTTGGATGTGAAGAAGGAGAAGAAAATGAAACTGAAAGAAAAATTACTTCTAGTTGACAATAAAAATTTGTAACTAACTCTTTAACCTACTTTTCATAACTATTTTTTTCTAAGATATTTTAAAGGAAAACCTAAAATCAAATTTCACTGAGCTATGAGCTACTTAATTTTATAAGCAATCAGTAAATAACTTAAGAAAAAAACTATTTTTCCTAACAAGAAAAATAATTAACCCAACTACATAACCAAACAAGGAAATGAAAAACTTTTTCTATATTTTTCTTTATGCTTAAAACAAGAAACTTGAAATAACTTCTTTTTCTTTTTCTTTTTCTTTAAAGAAAGAGAAACAATATATTTATGGCTAATACCATGTCACGAGTATGCACCTTACCTTTTGCTCGTGATCCGGAGAAACAACACTCCACCTGCAACACATGTCGTCTCATAGGATCTTTGTTTGCTAACTTGGTAATCCACTTGTCACTTAACCCAAAACCACAGGCCTTTGAAAGTAAAATTGGACAAAGGTGAAACTCTAACATGTCAAGAAGGGGCATATAGATTTTAGTTCCATTAATAACCAAACGTGAACCAGGTGAACCTACATTTCCGTTAATAATCTTCTCTAATACCTGGCTGACGACATAAATTGCAATTCCTCGCAGGAATGGAATCTCTTTCTGCGACGAGCTGTAAAAGCTGCCCCATAATGCCTGAACCCTTCCCTTCTCATCGACTAGTACACCAGAAAATGTACTCCCAAAATATGCTTCTAATTCGATTACATTCATGTTCATGGCTCTATACCGGGGAATATCAGCTGGACCAATATTCAATGAAACTCCTGGGTTTGAGACAAATGACTTGAGTGATCTAGCTTGTAAGCTCGGACTCAACCCAACAAGATATACATCATCGCCCATATTCAAAGAAGGTTCATGAAGAAGAGAAGTTGCACGTACAGCTGCAGCCCCAGTTAGACCTAGTGTCGTAGGATCATATGCTACTAATACATAATTGTGGACAGGCTGCAGAAAAAGAACCTGCCCAGGGATTTCCATTGGGTACGCAGCAAATGCTAGCATGACATCTACTATAGGTGTGGCCACTGTACCGCAAATATTCCCATGGTTCCATCATGATAGACCACCACCCCTTTTTGTGAAAGAGGGTTAATATGTGCACCATCAAGTAATGAAGATGGTGGTACATGAACCTCAACTATGACAAGACTTGATTCAATTATTTGCTCGGCAGATGAAGATTTAATTATCGGTGCTCCACCGGGCTCAGCTTGATTTTTCATCCATCTCCTCTTCGTCCTCCCTGGATCAAGTCTGGTCGACATTCCAAACTTTCTTTTCCACAGTCCAGTCACATCGTCTCGAGTGCGAGTGTAGAGTTCAGGCTCTGCATACCATTCAGGTCTGTGAACAGTGACAAAAACACACGAAATTCGATGACGATTTTCCCATGTAATAAATTCTAGCAGAACCCGTACTCTTTTATGTAAGTTGGACAAAATGAATATTAAATATTCAAGTCCTGTGGTTTCTTTCCCTGCCAATGTTTTAATAATGGCATGAGGAGGAACACCCGCAGTTGACAAAATATAACCTGGTTTCGCAACATATAATAGACCACAACAAAGAAAGAAATTCCTACCCTGTTGGTACGATAGAGGATGGATTACGCCACCACTTAGTTCCAGGAAATTGTTGCGAGTTATAGAATGTAGGTCCGGGACCTTCAAACTAACCTTTTCAAGAACACCACCCCTCACAACCTCTATATGGATCTCCTTTCCAACATTATCATCCAACACTGTCTCCAACTTCATGAAACGTGTCACAAAATCACCATTCACCCGGACAAGTACATCCCATATCCTCAAATGATTCTGGGTAGGACCTCCTGGCACCATGGAATGTATAACAAGAAATCCCCTCTCAGCCGGTAAAGCCTTTCTTACTAATTCTTCAACCTCGCGTGGAAATCCTAACCAAAGTGCCTCATGGAACCCGTTGTGAAAAAGGGTCATCTGGAGTGTGCCTCGAGGAATATGAGTTGCTTGCCATCCAATGTCGGACTCGTTCTTGCACCTCTGTAAAATCTTCAAATCCCTTGCCACTCGATCCAATGGAAGAAAAAATGCAACAGAACGTTTGGTTTTGCCAACATTTAATCCAACTGCTTGTCCGTCACAATCAATTACTGATGACCCACTTCAGCCTCCTTTTGTCACTAAAGCTGCCTACATATAAAAAGTATTGAATTCATTGCACCCATCCGTGCTATAAAGAAGAGCATGTCGATCCAATTGGGCTAGGGTTCCTGTAGTAACAGAAAACATTTCATCACTGTCATTACTCACCACCCGGATCTCCAATCCAACAACTGCAGCTTCTGGTGCAAGAGGGATTTCCTTAGGTTCCATAAACTTAAGTGCTACGGGATCAAAACGGAAAAATCCAAAATCATGAACAGGGTCACGATAAACAGGAATATTCTGATGATTCTGGAACGTAGCGTCGGCAACAACAAGTCCAGACTGGACAACAAGCCTGTTGGTGAGAATGATCCCACATTGTTTATCGACGATCAAACCGGTATCATTATTGATGTCGACTCTCTTCGTATCAAAATCATCAGTGGCAGTGACTCTTAGCCCCACCACCGCCTTGAAAACCTTGTTTAATGACTTACGCCATTTCTCTGGGGTTGCAACGCTCTGCCTATGTGCCTCGTCAATTTCCATGGTTAAG
>JZKD02S0321507.1:24478-67667 GCA_000966675.3 Picea glauca
TCAAAGGTTACAGACTTCTTCAATCACATTGTAATGAAATTATTATTAGAAGAGATGTTAAATTTGATGAAAATCTCTTGGCCTACGAGCCTAATTCAGTGATTGTGCCTTCTTCAGCCTGCGATCCATCTTCGACATTTGTGCCTTCTTATGATCTGGTTTCTTCTCTAGATGATGACAGTGAGGATGAAAATCCACCTCCACCTTCTCACCCTCCTCCAGATGAGTCCTTTGAACTTGAAACAACACCAGCTCCACCGCTTCCTAGATGGGTCCGTTCAACACGAGAAGCAGCTGGTGATCTTGTCGATGATCCTTCATATCAACATCATACATGTTCACAGTTCCATCTAGACTCTTCTCTTTTTGATCAAGTTTTAGAAACTCATGATCTAGAGACATTTGCAGAAGCTTCAGGTCATCCAGATTGGGATACAACAATGAATGAAGAGTATCGTTCTTTATTGGCAAACGATACTTGGGATCTTGTACCTCTTCCAAAAGGAAGAAAATTAGTTAGATGCAAATGGGTCTACAGAACTATGTAGGCATCAGATGGAAGTGTTGAAAGACACAAGGCTTGGTTAGTTGCTAAAGGATTTTCCCAAGTTGAAGGAATTGACTATAATGAAACCTTTTCCCCTGTAGCAAAAATGAATTCCATCCGCCTTGTTCTTGCCCTTTCTGCCTCACATAAATGGTAGGTCCATCAGATGAATGTTAAATCTGCCTTCTTGCATGAAGATTTGCAAGAAGAAATCTACATGGATCAACCTCCTGACTATGTCTAGAATGACTCTAGCCTTGTTTTTCGCCTCAAGAAATCTCTTTATGGTCTCAAGCAAGCTCCCCAAGTTTGGTATGCCAAAATGGATAGCTTTCTTATTGCCATTGGATTCTCTAGATGCCATTTTGATCCTAATGTCTATACCAAGAAAGTAGGAAGCCATCTCATAATCCTTGTCCTTTATCTTGATGACCTTATCCTTACTGGTAGTGACTCAAAACTTTTAAACCATGTGAAAACTAGCCTTAAGAAGAAATTTGAAATGACAAACTTGGGTTTTTTGAACTATTTTCTTGGCCTCCAAGTTTTGCAAACCAATGAAGGAATTTTTCTTTTTCAGTCTAAGTATGCTTGTGACCTTCTTTGTCGCTTTCACATGGATGATTGTAAACCAACCCCTTCTCCCTTCCAGTCTGGAGTCAAGATTTCTACCACCTGTACTTCTCCTGAAGTTGATGCCACCCAGTATCGTCAGTTAGTTGGTAGCCTCTTATACTTGACTCATACCCATCCTGATCTTTCCTTTGTTGTTGGTCTTGTTGCCCGATATATGCAAACACCCCATGAAAGACATTAGAAAGAAACTAAAAGGATACTTCGCTATGTTCGTGGTACAATTCAGTTCGGGATACATTACAGTTTAGGGGGGACTCCTTTATTGGTTGGTTTCACTGATTCAGATTGGGCCGATGACCTTCATGATCGAAAATATATTGTAGGTTATGTTTTCAGCCTTGGTTCAGGACTTGTCACTTGGGCCTATAAGAAACAACATGATATTGCACTTTCTTCAGCAGAATCAGAGTACCGAGCAACGATAAATGCAATTCAAGAAGCCCTGTGGCTTCGACAGATCCTTTCAGAGTTTGGATTCCAACACCAACATCTGACCAGCCTTTGGTGTGACAGTTAGAGTGCCATCAAGCTCGCCAAAGACCTAGTTCAACATCAGCGTAGAAAACACATCGAGCTACACATGCACTTCATTAGAAAGCTAATTCATGATCAATTTATTGAAGTTCTCTTTTGCCCTACAGAAGATCAAGTTGCAGACATTTTCACAAAGTCTCTTACAGAAGCGAAGTTTTCCAAACTTCGATCTATGTTAGGAGTTCAAGAAGTTGTCATTAAGGGGGGATAGGCTCTAATGCCTCCTTCCTTCTCCTATTGTGTCACTATTGTAAATCCTTCAATACTATCTCAAGTTGTTCTTAATGGGGGATATTAGGATATTGAGACACTTAGGAGTTAGTTAAGATCTACTTGGTCTAATATGTCATTAGGTAAAAGTGTGTTTCTTAGTGTGTTTCTTTAGTATGCATTAGTATGCATTTGTATTTATGAAATTCGACGATCACGATATGTTTCCGACATAGAGTGATTTGATGGTTCATACTCTCCTTGATCTTAACAGCCATTGATCCATGGCTTAACACCCGATTGGTCCATGATCTCTATTTAAAGAGCATGGAGGGTCATTTGCCAAAAATCGATTATGAGAAACTCCCTTGTAAAATCTCTCTGTAATATTTTTCTTTGCATTAATAAACTGCTCCAAGTGGCCACGTTGGCTGGGGCCGTGGATGTTTCTCTGTAGGGGTTTTACCACATGAAAACATCGATGTGTTGATCTTTGATCTGGTTATGTGAGTGGTTACTGAAGGTGTTCGTCCTCTGTTGGAATACATGTGTTGTCGAACACGGGTATGCAATTCGTTGCTCTAGAAAATGCTTGAGGCTCTGATGACTTGTCTTAATTTGGAAGCATTACCCCAATAGATAAGGGCACCAAAGATCCACTATATGCAAAATAACCAACATTGACTTTTCATAGATTGATTTTCTCAAATGACGCTCTAAAAGTTGTTTGTTGGTAAAGGCCAACAACTGACCATGTTGCATAAGGAATGCTCCAATTCCAATCCTTGAAGCATAACATTCTAGGAAAAAGGTATTTATGAAGTCAAGAATGGCTAGGAAACGAGTGGTGCACATAGCCTCCTTTAATGCTTGGAAGGAATGATTAGTTGTTGGATTCCTATTGAAAGAATTATTTTTTATGTGAGTGAGAGGGGGCACAATTTTTCCATAATTCTTAACAAATTTACGATAAAAGCTTGTTAAACCTAGAAAACCACACAATATCTTGAGAGTCTTGGGGTGAGGCCAATCCTGCATAGCTTCAATTTTCTTAGGATCCACCCTGACACCATCCTTTCCAACAATATGAACTATGTACTCCACTTCCGAGGCGCCAAAAGCACATTTAGATTGTTTGAGGAAAAGTTGGTGTTGAGAGAGTAGATGAAGAACTTGATCCACATGTCCAAGATGAGATTTCCATGTTTTACTATAGATGATAATATCATCAAAGAAAACTAAGACAAAATGACAGAGAAAAGGATGGAAAACATGATTTAGGAGGCTTTGGAAAGTGGAGGGAGTGTTACACAAGCCAAAGGGCATGACCAAAACCTCATAGTGGCCTTCATGAGTTCTAAATGTTGTCTTAGGAATTTTTTCTCTTTCATACATATTGGTGGTAGATAAATTGAAGACTAAGTTTAGTAAATTATTGGACACCACTTAGTTCATCCAAGAGATCATCAATGACAGGAATGGAGCATTTGTCTTTGATGGTGAGTTTGTTTAGGACGTGAAATTCGGGTCACATGTTCCAAGATCCTTCTTCTTTAAGTGTTATGACCATAGGAGAAGAATAGGGGCTAGTACTATAATGGATAACACCCACGATGATCAATTCTTGAACAATTTTCTCAATTTCATTTTTTTGTGCAAAGGAATGATGATAGGGACGAACATTGGGAGGAAGGTTGTTCGGGCCGAGGGGAATGGAATGATCATGAACAGCAAGGGAAGGGGAAATTCCCTAGGTAGTAGAGAAAACAAATTGATGTTTGGAGAGGATGGATTTGAGGACATGATGCATAGAGAGTGTCTCAATGGATTGAATGGAATGGAGTTTTGGAATAATGTTTTAATGACCTTTTTTTAGAAGCTTTTACATGCAATGGGAACCCTGAAGGAAACCTAATGTGACTTCTTGGATCTTAAACTATTGGCCATCCTAGTTGAATTGAATGGCTAATTCCTTAAAATCAATGAGGATGGAGCCTAGAGTATGAAATTATAATAGAGATTGAAAATATATCTTTTTAGTTTAATATTGTCTTGATATCTCTCTTAAAAAATTTATAGTAAGGAAAACACTAAAAATTATATATATATTTTTTAATTTGTTTGTTTTATTAATGTAAATTGTGACATGTAGGATTGTGCTTATCATCTACTTCAAACGTATGAAAGGCATATAAAAGAAATATGTACAGTAAGGAAAGTTGATAAAACATTGTAACTAGGTTCAGTGATCGATTATGGTTTGGAAAATATTAAAACTTCAAACAATAAAAAAAAGAGTATTATTCACGTCTAATTAAAATAATGTCTGGTTAAAATAAATTCCCTAATTACATAAATTATGTATTAGCTTGTAACCACACAAACAAGTTGACGATTTTAATTTCCTAATTAGAAGTTCTCCATGATTTCTTTTGGTCTAAATTTATTGTTTTAAAAAAAAAACATATGTCGGCACCCTTTCATTCGAACAATACGGCCGATTTATTCGGAAGACGCGGCCAATGATGGATATCGTGCGTGTATTTATACCTACGTACACTTCGGAATCTTCATTTTCTCTTCGAAAAGTTCAGGGAGTTGAATTGGATCGAAGCTAAGTGAAACCGAGGGCAATTTAATTAAGTTGAAGAAAAGTGAAGGGACCTCAATTCGATTTTCCATATTCTTCTCTATAAGAGAAGTCAGAACGAGAGAATAAATGGTGGACGGAAAACAAATTTCCGGATCCCAATCTGCTCGGCGTCCACGAAACATTCAGAGCACGGTCACACAGCGACGGAGCCTTAGCCCCTCACATGACAGACTGCGTCATAGCCGGAACAGTGCATTTAATAGTCCATCTCCTCCTTTTCAGCAGGCAACAGAAATGTAATTAATCTTTTTTAACTATCAAGTCAAGTTTTATTACATTTCAAAGTCTCGATACATATATATATATAGTTCAAATCCAGAGGAGGTAGGGTATGTATACCTTCGTAGACTTTACCAGTCAAATCGCTGGGCTGAGGGGGGTCCCTTCTCCCACAAACAAGGGGGTCTCATACACCAATTTGGTGTGCTGACTTAACCGTGACCTTAAAAATAGATTATTATTATTATTATTATCCTTACAAAAATATATATATATATATATGATTAATTATGGTAGGTATACATATAAGAGAAGAGAAGAGGAATATAATAATAATAATAATAATAATAATTTATTTTTAAAGTAACTGTTAAGTTATCAAATTGATGTATGAAAATAGTTACTTAATTTCTAACAAATATCCTCGAAAAAAAATCATCATTTTTTAAAACCTTTAACCTACTACATGAAAATATAGTATGTGGTTCATTCCTCTAACAATTGTATAAGTTGTGCATGAAAACTGAATTGATTGCATGTGTTTTGGTTCATTCCTCTAACAATTGTATAAGTTGTGCATGAAAACTGAATTGATTGCATGTGTTTTGGTTTGGACAGGGATGTAGACGATAGGGAAAATGATATAAAGATACAAAAGATTCAGTTTTTTAATGATCACAAATACGAAGAATGGTAAGTAAAACAACATCTCCCTTGTACTAGACTATAGAGCCCACTATCTATAATTATTGTTTTTTTCAATATTATTTACAACATTCTTAATACAATTTTTCTTCAAACTCAATAACTTATGTAAGTTTTTTGATATCTTATACTTTCAGGTTGAGAGATTTTTACCATCCTTTACGTGAAACTTGCATGCAACGGGGAAAGGATATGTTGGAGGGTGCAGTGTATGAAGAATTAGATGGTCGTTTTTTTGAGAAGGTTCCATGTGCAAAATGTGAATGGAAATATAAATGTAAAGCACCGGGTTGTCCAAAGGCTTTTGAAGATCTTAAATTTATACGTAAACATTTGAACACAAAACACCCGGACATAGTCAAAGCTTTGACAGAAAATATAAGTGAAAAAGTGTATTTTCAACACTACATGAAGTAAGTAAAATTATGAGAATATTGCATCATTGTATTGCATGATATTTAATACCATAAAACTAAAACTAAGGCATTGTAGACTCATTTCTGTTCTCATATATATCTTGTATTTATTTTCTAATATTTATATGTATTTGTTTGATTGTTCACAGTGATCCCAATGGTCCTTATCCGCAACAGGTATCCATTAATCCTTTTGTTTTAGTTAGATAGGTCTTTATCAGCAACAAGTATTTATTAATCCATTTGTTTTTGGTTGTATATAATTTTATAATTGTATATGAGTAACTTTGTTAAGGTGATGGAAATAAATATAGTATTTTTAACTAACTTTTGTTTATAATGAGCTTGGACATTGTATATAACTACATTGCATGTAATTAATGCAGATAGACTACTTTACACGTCTTCCACGGGCGGTGGTGCCTATACCTGGAGCTGGGTACGTTTGTGTTTACTGAATTTTTTAATTTTTAATCTATATTGACATTTACAGCCATGGAAATAATATGATTTTTTAGTTAATGGTGTAAAAGCCATGGAAATAATATGATTATTTTTTTTTAGTTATTAATGACATTTACATCATGAAAATAATATCATGGCTATAAATTTATTTTTAAGTTCAATATTGAAATGGATCAAATAAAAAAGTTTAAATTTTTTGTGAGATTAAAAAGAATTTATAGTTATTTATTTTATTATTGAATTTTTAAATATTTTGTTTGTATGTTAATTGGGTTTACTTTAGGTGGTCCAAAGAAATGATCGTTATCATTCCTACCTAGATTCAATTACAAGTGATTTGTTGAAGTCATAGTAAATATATTGTTATAATGTCTTTAACCTTTTTATTAAAAGTCTTGTACCCTATAAATTATTAAATTTACCTTAAACACCCTTAAACACCATCTTCAAAATGAAGAAAAGTTCTTACAACTTTTCCATGATCCATGCTTTATATTGAAATATATATATATATATATAATTGCAAATTACACATAGTAACTAGTAATTTGTTGTCCAATCTTTTTACTGTCTTGCTGATTTAAGCAATTTATGCAATATTCCAGACCTCTGGGGCCATTCGTTGCTGCTCCGGTTGAAGCAACGTGGGGTATGATAGCTGATAAAACTGTGGAGCCTCGAACGAGTCGAGATACTCGGAGTCTCGTTAGGTAAGTAGGATTTGCTTTTGAATATTGATGGACTTCAAATTTTGTTTTTTGTTTTTGGTGACCTAATAATACGAAATCAAGGCTGGCTAATAATCCAATGTTTGTGTTTTCTGTTTGTGTCCAGATATGATGACCTACAGCCTCCAACAGAAAATGAAGTCACGGTTACTGATTACAGAGACATAGATTACTAATTAATGAGACATATTGTCAAAGATTACATTAAGAGAAACTGCAGAACATTGTTATTTTAATTTACAGAATGTTCAAGTTTTTAAATAATTATAAATTAGTATTCCAAAAAATAAAGAAGAAAATAACTCTTTAAAGTAATAAAAAATAGAGGCAGATCTTTGCAATACATTTCTTAGATAGGTAGAAAAAAATTTGGAACGGATTTATAAATTTCTTATTTTAATAATTAATGGTTAAATTTCATTGATTTCTATCGAAATCGTTGTTTATTTATTTATTTTCTAACAAAAACCTCTTAAATTAGAAATAAATACATTCTTATTTTTAAATCTTATAAATATAACAAAATAAGTCAAATAACCTAAAGAAACTAAGTAAAATAAATAAGTAGAGTCCATAGTTTTCATATAATATCGAAAATAAGTAGATAGTGTAATAGTAAATGAATATATGGTCAAGGATTTTATTGTTAGTGAATATAGTAATCAAAAGAGAGCTTTCGTAGGTTAGTAAGTCTGAATACAAAAGTATCAGGCCTCCATTATATCTTGTTGAAATCAGCAGTAAGCAATAAGCCCGAGGTGGGGCTAAAACTATACCTTACTTGTCAATTGTTTACTTGTCAATTGTTAGAGTAGTTATATATAACAAGATAACTATACCAATATTTAGTTAGTTAAACTCAATAAGGTTCAATCCATTTGTAAGCAATGTTGGTTGCCTTATGAGTGAGTTCTTTTGGAATAAAGTGGGAAGATTTGATAAGCTTATCCACCACCACCATGATGGAATCATGATGTTTGGTTGTTCTGATAGCTTGGTGATGAAATCCATTGTTACAAATTCCCATTTCCACTCAAGAATAGGTAATGGTTGTAACAATCGAGATTGGTGTCTATGTTCATTCTTGACCTTTTGACATTCCAAACACCTATAAATAAAATCAACAACCTCTTTCTTCATACCTAGCCAATAATATTGGATTTTGATAGCTGCAATAGTCTTCTGGTAGCTTGGGTTCCAAACTTAAGACACATTATGCATTTATTTTAAAATCAGATTTTTCAATTCCTGAAAATTTGGCACATAAATTCTACCTCTGCACATTAGAATTTCATCTTATTTTAACTCAAAATACTCAATTTTTTGCTGTAAAATACCTTGCCGTGATTTCTCGTTTAATTCCATGTACCGTAGGTATGATTTTGTAGCCCATGTTCCTAGCCCATGATTTTGAGATTTGATAGAGTTCCTCTATTGAATCAATGCAATGATACATGTAAATACAACAAGGTTTGTCATTGATATATATCAACCTCACACTAATCATATATGATTTTTAGTTGGAGACAATCTCTCTCACAACCATCCATCTAACAACTTTCTAAAGACTAGGAACAAACCACTCACTAGAAATTTTTCTCTTTCTCACAAACATAATCTCCTCACACATATATGTGGTCCAACTAGAATGAATGGTTTAGCGTGGTCCAACTAGAATGAATGTGGTCCAACTATAATGAATGGTTCGTTCAACCTATAAATACACGTCCAATAACCAATAACCTGGTTCACTAAGAATTCTATAGTAGAGTCTAGTACAATATACCAATAAGTTATCCAAATCATCTAGAATACATGGAACAGGGGTAAGCATGGCTATCTAGGTCTTATAGCTATATGCCATTTACATATTACATACATAAATGAGGTATATACATTACATTCTCCACTCATGAAGATATCAAGTACACACTTAAACTTTTCAAAGACCGCTACATAGAACATAACATGACATCATACCAGAGGAAAATTTCAAACTACAATACCAAACTCTTTGATATTGATTTAATTCATAAAAATAATGTGCAAATTCACAAATTCATTCAAAATAAGAACAGGAATATACATGCACTTTACACAAGAAAAATCCATGAAAGTAAATACATAAATATTAACACACCACATAAATTATCATAGAATTGACACTTATCTTTGATAAAAAAAAACACCAATTGCATGGAGATATTCCACGTCCCTCCTAGCCTCCATCCTTAGATCAACCCTCTCATAAACTCTCAGCATTGGTTCACCCCCGAGGTGGGGCTAAAACTATACCTTACTTGTCAATTGTTAGAGTAGTTATATATAACAAGATAACTATACCTTATTTGTCAATTGTGAGCAATGTTGGCTGCCTTGTGAGTGAGCTTTTTTGGAATAATGTGGGAAGATTTGATAAGATTATCCACCACCACCATGATAGAATCATGATGTTTGGTTGTTCTAGCAGCTTGGTGATGAAATCCATTGTTATAAATTCCCATTTCCACTCAAAAATAGGTAATGGTTGTACCAATCGAGATACCACATGTCCATTCTGACTAAGAACTCGACCAAGTCTTTATTTATTTGCATTAGTGCATACAATCAAGTCTTTATTTAGATAAAAAATATTTAATATTAGAGAACTTGTTAGTAAATGTTTAAAGTGTTGGAAACTTCTTTCACAATCTGGTGTCCACTCAAACTTCACACCCTTCTTTCACAAGGAAGTGATTGGGTGGGCAATTTTTGAGAATCCTTCAATAAATATTATGTAGTAACGTGAAAGTCTTATGAATGATCTCATGATCCAGGTTGATATTGGTGGCCACCCACCTATTCCAACTATCTCCTCTTGTTGCTAGTTCAACACGTTCTTTTGTACTTCTTTATAATTGTGGTTTCCACACTTTCAGGCCTGTCTGAAGCCGTACACATCTTCTAGGTGAATACTGGTGGCCTCCCCCCTAATCCAACTGGCTTATTTTGGATGTTTTCATGTCATCACATCTTTCTGTACTTCCAGGGTCGTTTTGGGGCCCTTAACAATGTTTTTTTGTTTTGTTTGTGAGAGTTAAATTGTAGACGAAGCCAGAGTTTGACAGTGTAATGTGTAGTTCTCAAAAAGACCTTTCCAATGGGATATAACACACCTAAAAAGGAGTTTGTATGTAAAAGTTACGATCCTAGGAAGTTGAGGTACTAACTTACCCATCATGGCCCACAACAATTTTGGCATTTCAAGGTAGATGTAAATTTTTATATTCCATTATTTGAAGGACTAATAGATGAGTATGTTATAGATATATGGTTGAATCTACTCGAAGGGTATTCTTTGGTCCACAATTTTTTCGATATGGAAAAAATTACTTTTTCACTCCTCAAGTTCATCCCCCATGTTAAGGACTGGTGGGATACTTACTTTGAGAAAAGGGCCTTAGAGGAATATGAAATATTTGTGGTTGCCCCTACATTGGATTCCTTTCAGGATGCCATTAAATAAAAATATTACCTTGTTGGAATCTACGAGGACCAGTACACCAGTTGGACCACCCTATATTACAAAAGGGGTTAGACAGTACCATATTTCACAATATTTTCCATACATTGTAGACCAAATTGGGTATCAAAGACTCTGAGCGACATTTGGTGCTCAAATATCGTGGTTTTTTTCATAGATACATTAAAAAATAAATGGATTTTATGGACATCACCTCATTGAGTATGACTTATAGATATGTTGTCAAGATCGAGAAAAAATTTAAGTGGAAGAGGTGAGAGTTTGGATTTGCAAACTCCTCATGGTCAAAGCAGGGAAAAGGCGACCCCAACCCACACAACAAGGGATAGAGAAAATATGGCCACTCTCAAGACAACTAGTCCAAGCCACAACACAAGAAGGGTAATGAGAAGACTAAGAATGACACAGGAAAATGGCGTGAATACCATAAAATCCCTTGGTACAACACCAAAGAATTTTGCTCCAAGTAGTCACTCATGGCCGAGCTGAAGGATTCTGAGTTAGAATATTATTTTGTCTTTGAATCAAATACAGAAGGAGGGAAGTAGATTATCGATGTTGAACCCAGTTCCATTGTCGCTGCCACAAAAATCTAGCCAAGAAAACTAGAAGAACCAAAGGAAGGGGAACACATCCTTCACTCACAAATGTGGGTAAATGGGGCTCTGCTTCATTTCATTGTCGATACCCGAAGTCAGAAGAACCTGATATCAATATAGGTCGTCAAGCGACTGGACCTCTTGGTGACACTATATTCGCAACCCTACACCATCAACTGGATTTGCCAAGGAAGAGATCTTTGTGTCAGCTAACAGCGTCGTCTACCCTATGACATCAAGCCTTTTAAAGATGAGGTATTGTATGATATTTCTCCCCTTGAATTTGGTGATGTTCTTTTATGATAACCATATTTATGGAAGTGCCATGTTGTGTATGAGTCTAGACTCCACAGTGTTATTATTTCTTTGGGTAGACAATTGTACAAGATACTAGAGGTATCACCGCCCACCACTATTTATTTAATCTCTGCTAAGAAATGTAGTAAGGTAATTTCACAGATGGATAAGTTCATATTCTTTGTCATTCATGCTCACAGTAAGCAGAAGGTCATCACCACATATGTGGCCTATACACAGATTCTCTCTTTGCAACAAAATCAAATGGATAGGTTCATGGAAGAGTACAGAGACATCATATCCTCACCAATCAGGGTACCGACACATTGCTTAGTCAAGCATCCAATTGATCTAACCCTTGGTGTACTTCTACCTAATGAAACATTCTATTGTCGCTCGCTGATGGAAAATGACGAAATCAAGCATCAAATCCAAGAGCTTCTTCAGAAGGGAAACATCAGACCCATATCCTCCCCTTGCAGAAGCTTGATTGTACTAGTGTACAAGAACGATATGACTTGACGAATCTGCATTGATTACAGAGAATTAAACAAAATCATAGTTAGGAATCGATACCCAATTCCCAGAATTGATGACCTTCTTGACCAAATCAAGGGGGGAAATTTGTTCCATAAGATTAACCTAAAGTTCCAGTACTCTCCTCTCCCAATCTATAAAAACCGTTCAAGATTGAGACTGATGCATCTGACTATGCTGTAGGCACAATTCTCACTTAGCATGATCATCTAGTGGCATACCATAGTGATGTTTGAGGAGGAAAAAAATGGATTTTCTGAAATCCAAATGCACCAGGATACTCGCCTCAACCAAGCACACCTCCTGGTAAGTTCAAATTTAAATTATGATCATTTTCATTTTTTGGTCATTTTCCTAGCTCATGTCAAGATGTCTACAAGCATTGAGCTTGTTCACAAGCTAGAAGGTGTGGATAAATTTTTTTCTTGGAAGTATAGGATTGCACTCATTCTTGAATAAAATGACCGAGCAAGATTCATTAAAGAGGATTTACCAGAACCTACCGATGTTGTAGCTAAAGGAAAACACCAAAAGGACATGGTTATGGCTAAAAGAATAATTACAATCTCTATTAAATATCACTTGATTCCTCAAGTGGATTCAAATAAAACTCCTAAGGAAATTTTTGATTCCCTAACCATAATGTGTGAAGGAAAAAAATCAACCCAAATATGAATCTAAGAAGTCAACTCTAAATTACAAAGATGCAGAAAGGAGAAACAATTCATGAATATTTCTCTAGAATATCACAATTCAAGGAACAATGAGAATCAATTGGTGATACTCTAGATGAATATGAAATCACAATGACAACTCTTAATCGTCTCACAAGACCTTTAGATGAATTCATCCAAACTATTTGTGTCATAAAGGAGGAACTACATTTTGACAGTATGTGGGAAGAATGTATTCAAGAAGAAGCAAGAGTAGCTATCTGAGAAGCAATAATATCCAGAGATGAAGATCAAGCCCTAGCTACTCATACTAAAGGAAGAAGGAATAAGCCTCACTTTTAGAAGTAAAATCATCAACATAAGGAGTCTCACTCCCCAAATAAATTCATCCATAAATAATCTCACCCTCCAAGGAGATTCCAGAAGTTTAAAAAATGCCAAAGAAGAGAAAAGGATTTCTCATTCTACCAATGTTACCATTTTGACAAGATGGGACATATTTCTAATAATATGATACAACAATAGATTGAAGAGTATTTCTTAATCTCTTCCCTCTTAGGATCAACATCACATGGTGATGATACTTGGCTCATAGATAGTGGTGCTTCCAGGAACATGACAAGTCAAAGAGACATTCTCTCATTCCTTACAAAAAATAACTTTCCCCACAAAGTTACACATGGAGATGATTACCAATACCCTATAAAAGGAGTAGGAGAGTCGAATAACAAACTTTATTCAGGGACACCAATGAAGATGAAGTATGTAATATATGTACCAGGTTTGACAAATAACTTACTTTCTATCTTTGCTTTAGATAAGAAAGGATTCATAGTTTATTTCATATATGGATAAGTTATTATGCGACGCAAAGGAAAAACCATAGAAGATGTAGTTATTATTGGAACAGAAGAAGGTGGCTTGTATAAGCTAAAAGGTCACTTAGAATCAACCTTCACTCATTACATTGATAATCCATGTGAATTTTTTCATAAAAGAGTAGCTCACATCAACTACAAGGCATTACCATATGTAAGCAAGGAATTCATGGGTCTAGCAAAATTCAATCTTGACCATGAAGGTGTGTGAAATGGATGTGTATAATGAAAGAACATGAAGAACCCTTTATCAAAGAGCGATGGTAAACCATAAGGAGTCATAGATCTCATCCACTCAGATGTATGTGGCCCAATTCCATCAACCTCCATTCTAAGTGGGTATGCATATTATGTATCTTTTATCGATGACTATTCTCGCAAAACTTGGGTGTAATTTTTAAAATCAAAATATGAAGTGTTTGGTAAATTCAAGGAATTCAAAGTCTTGCTAGAGAATCTCTCTGAAATAAATATCAATATACTTAGGACAGATAATGGAGGAGAATACACCTCAAAACAGTTTGTAAACTTTTGTAAATATCCAGGGATCAAGAGGGAGCTCACTACTCCCTACAATCCTCAACAAAATGGTGTATTAGAAAGAAAGAACAAAACTAATAATGGAAGCAGTTAAGACTATGATCCATGATCAAGATATTCCAATACACTTATGGGCAGAAGCAGCAAGAACAACAATATATGTATATAATAGATTATCTGATAGTTCTCTTGTGTTCAAAACCCATGAAGAGATGTTCTCCGGAAATAAGTCAGAAGTAAGCCATCTCAAGATATTTGGTTGTCCAGTATTTGTACACACTGTAAAAGAGAAGAGAACCCAGTTGGACCCTTCAGGAAAAGAGGGAATATTTGTTGAATATTATGAGGTCTCCAAGGCCTTCAGAATTTATATACCAGGTTACCATCATATTGAGATAAAAAAATATGTAACCTTTGATGAAGATGCAACACTGAAGAAATCAAGAAGATGCCAAATTGAAGAAGTATATGAAGAAGAACCTGTAGATCCCAGAGTTGTAGAACCACTGAAGGAAGTCATAACGTCCCCTGATGAGGAGTAGGGATGATATTAAGGATGGAAATTTATTTTAAAATGTAGAAACCTTGGTGAATCTTACTAATCCTTCATATGCTAACTATAAATGTTTGGCGATATTTTTGTAAAAATATTCAAATTTCTAAGGATTTTATATAGTTTTTATAAAATTTTGGCGATTTTTAAGGTAAAATAATTTTATCCTATAGAATTTGGGTGAATCATTTTTAAAATAGCGAATCTCATTTTTGGAAAAACCATGGAAAATTAGCCCATGAGGGAAATTTAGCCCCTAAAATCATCCATGATGAGGAGATTCCAGAAGATCATGACATAATAAAATATCAAGAACCTCCTCAGATGACGATCTCTCACAAGAGAAATCCATCTTAGGAAATGGAACTTATTCAATATGGACAAAAGTATGGTGGACCTAAAGGAACCATGAGACAAGTCAAGAAAAACAAGACATTCTCCAATTACATGGCTTTGATGTGTGATATATTAGAGAAGGAGCCTATGTTACACATCAAAATTACTCACTTCAATAGTGTCACAAGTGTCACCATTACAAGTGTTTTAAGTGTCGCATCTTGTCTGTAAGTGTCGCAAGTTTCGCAAAAATCATACTTTCATATTGCCTATGTCGTGCCTCTAACACCATCACAAGAACCCTTAAGACACCTCCAACACTTGTCTTGAAGAAGATAAATCAATTGACAAGGAGTGCAAGCCTTTTGCCACTGGAAAAATCACTAAAGAGACATTTTTTGGAAGGGAGCGCTCCCCTATGCTCTGTTAGGGAGCGTTGGTTCTTTGTACCCTCTTCCAGGGCAGCGTTCCAATGCTTTGTGTCCCTTTTGTGGGAGAGATGGCCTTTTTTGGGTGAAATTTGGTTTGTTGGAGGAAATCAAGGGAGAATCCCCTCAATCTCTGAGGTTGGTTGGATTCGAATATGAGTTCAAGGCATGATCTTAGGGAAGATCTACAACTGAAGGAGAGGAATCCTCAACTTATCCCAAAGATATATCAAGTAGTTGAGCCTCTCAAAGCCTATATAAGAAGGCCTTCTCATGGTGAAAGGTAGATGAAAAGATTGGAAGTATGAAACCTATGATCTCATAGGCAACATACAGTAGATGGAGTTTGAGAATTACACTAAACTTATGATCCCATAAGTGATATTCCATTGAATCATAATCAGTATAGATTACTTGAGAAAAGGGGTTGGACAAGGAGATATGGAAGAAGTTGTTGCACCTTCATAAGAGGATTGCAAGTAGTCTTCATTTGTTCTCATTAATATACATACATGCTTGGCCTGTTTCTTTCAAGTTTATGTTTGTTCCACATGAACTTGTCTTCAGTAGATAGATCTATATTTGAGCTAATCTCAATAGAATAGGAAGATTGTTGTATCTTTGTTTGTTCTACAGGACCTATCGAGGAGCTTGGGATTGAAGCTTAACTTGGAATTTGCGAGGACAAATTCCATTTAAAAAGGTACACTTTTATTCTTCCTCTTCATTCATTAGCTTAATTATATATAAAAGGATGTCAGTGACCAATGATAACACCCTTTTTGTCTTGGTTTTATGGGTCTAAATACCAAGAGGGAATCCATTTTTCTGTAGGAGGATTCACCTGTAACAGAAAGTCTCCATCCTTTGATGATCATTCTGGAGTTAAGACACTAGCTTTTCAAGATGGGGGCATACCTATCTGAGTCTTTGTTCTTTCTTGCGCTCGTAAAAACATGAGAATGTAACCGAGCAACCTTTTATCTCTTTTTTGGGCTCGTATGGATACATGAAAAAGGAATCCATTGGAGTCTCCTTTAAGCATTTTTCAGGATCTCTAAACGTGAAAAGATTGTCGACTGATGTTGTTTCCTTTCCCACTTGTTAAAAGGTTTGAAAGGGCGTCTTTTGAGTGATAATTTGTTTTTTTTTCAGCCTCATGAGACTAACATTATGAAAAAGGACCACACTAGAGTCATCTTTAAGTCATTTTCAGACTCTCTAAATATGAAAAACCACCGAGTTTAACTTCTCTAGACTCGTTAAACAATCATACATTAAAGAGAACATATGAGACCAAACCCTTACTTCTTCAAGTTCGTTAAACAAAGGAAGAGAAAATTATCGAAAGTGATTTATATCGAGAATGTGTTACCCTCCTCAAGCTCGTTAAAGAAAAAAGAGGTACTTGTCTATCTGGATGGGGGGAAAATTGAAAGAAACAAGCGAATAAGTTTTTGAGAACTTTGCTAGTAACATTACAGTCGCCCTTGAACATGACATTTTATCTTTTCACGCATTCCAATCTGCTGAACCTCTGCACTGAACCAATACTTTGAGTTTCCTTACTCCTTTGGGTCACCTGACGAATGTCACAGTATCCATTGAATTATCAAGTTTTGGTCCCTATCAATTTTCTATTGTCATGCCTGAGTGTTCAAGGGAAGTATCTGCCTCGAGAGTTAGCCACCACAAATATCTTGTTTCAATACCTGTGTCAGTACATGTTCATTTGATCTACCATTTACATCTATGTGTCAGTTTCATGTCATTGATGGGGGATACATCAACGTCCTCCTGCGACGAGTCTATTCCTTTCGACCTCAACACATCATCCAGGAACTAGACTTAGAAACCAGTTAGTACTTTGGGACCTACCTGCCTCAATGGAAGGCATCCTCATGTCCGATAGTAGGTGTACATCATTGACCTCTGATCAGATGATTCCATGGATGGTCAAATTCATCTCATTTATTCAAATTCGTTGGAATGTACTAGGGTACATTGGGAATCATTGACATCAATGGTGATTTCCCTCACGCTTGTTAACGGTTTACATCATTGACCGGTAATCAAGTGGTTTCTTCCATGTTCAACATCAGGACAACTATTCACACGGTTAGATTCGTACTACATCGGTATTAGTAAGAATACCCTAGGTTGATTCATTCACTCTGATATATACTTTACCCAGGTTGCGACAGAGTTTCTCTTGAATATTGACACATATACTGTCACATAGATCCACTTTGTATTGGTCTGTGGATATGTCTTGTCATTGCGTAGATCCACAGTGTATTTTTCATGGCTACGATTAGTTCATGTCATGGAATTATAGATCCCTGTTGTATTTTTAGTGGCTATACCTTTTTGTCAATATAATTATGGATCTGCAGTGTATTCTATGGCATCCATACCTGAAAAAGTCTTTATCACTCAAGCATAGGTATCCGTGCCTTCGGTTTGAAACATGTCATAATATTTGTTTGATGGTTGTGTGTAGATTTTTCTAGCCTCTTTGCATCCATACCCTTGCTCGAAAAAGTATACAAAGTACTTCAGTCATCATCATCTTCTGACTTTGCACTTTGGGCGACAATCTGTTACACATCAAAATTACTCACTTCAATAGTGTCGCAAGTGTTGTCATTACACGTGTTGTAAGTGTCGCATCTTGTCTGTAAGTGTCGTATCTTGACCATAAATGTCACAAGTGTTGCAAACATCATACTACCATCTTCCCTATGTTGTTCCTCTAACAACATCACAAAAACACTTAAGACACCTCAAAGACTAGTCTAGAAGAAGAGAAATCAATCGACAAGGAGTACAAGCCCTTTTCCACTAGAAAAGCCACTAAAAAGTTAATTTTTGGAAGGGAGCGCTCACCTATGCTCTATTAGGGAGCGTTGGCTCTTTGTACCCTCTTCTAGGGGAGCATTCCAATTCTCTGTGTCCCTTTTGAGGGAGCGTTGGCCTTTTTGGGTGAAATTTGGTTTGTTGGAGGAAATCAAGGGAGAATCCCCTCAATCTCCGAGGTTGGTTGGATTCGAATATGAGTTCAAGGTATGATATTAGGGAAGATCCACAACTGAAGGAGAGGAATCCTCAACTTATCCTAGATATCTCTCAAGTAGTTGGGCCTCTCAAAGCCTGTATAAGGAGGCCTTCTCATGGTCAAAGGTAGATGAAAAGATTGGAAGTATGAAACCTATGATCTCATAGGCAACATATAGTAGATGGATATTGAGAATTACACCAAAATTATGATCCTATAAATGAGATTCCATTGATTCATAATCATTTTATATTACTTGAGCAAGGGGGTTGGACAATGAGAGCTAGCAGAAGTTGTTGCACCTTCATCAGAGGATTGTAAGTACGCTTCAATTGTTCTCATTAATATACATACATGCTTGGCCTATTTCTTTCAAGTTTATGTTTGTTCCACATGAACTTGTCTTCAGTAGATAGATCTGCATTTGAGCTAATCTCAGTAGAATAGGAAGCTTGTTGTATCTTTGTTTGTTCTACAGGACCTATCGAGGAGCTTGGGATTGAAGTTCAACTTGGACTTTGTGAGGAAAAACGTCATTTAAAAAGGTACACTTTTCTTCTTCCTCTTCATTCATTAGCTTAATTAGATATAAAAGGATTTCAGTGACCAATGATAGCACCCTTTTTGTCTTGTTTTTAATGGTCTAGATACCAAGAGGGAATCTGCTTGTCCGTAGGAGGATTCACCTTTAACAGAAATTGACGACTCCATTGGGGAGGAGCTCTGATTTTTTATTCCTTTCATAGGTCTTGTTTTTTCCCTTTGCCCACTTCTTGACCTTCTCCATATTGTCTTTGATTCTTAGATCTGATTGATTGTCTCTTGATTTCATCACCTTCAAGTTGATTGACTGAGTTTGCTTCATTTTTTTACTCTCTGGGCATTTTTTCTGAATTTTTAGAGGCCAACGCCCCCCTACCCTTGTTAACATAGCGTTGGCGCTCCCTACTGGGCTTACACAGAGTGTTGGAATTATCTGGTGGCCCTTACACCAGAGAAATGCCCTTTTTCTTTTCATAATCCTCTAGGTTTTCATTCTCTGAAGTTCAATTTTTTCTTTTAGCACTTGCTTAGAGTCTTATCATCTCAGTAGATCCTTGATTTGGCCTTCAACACTCTAGTTTATAAGAATTGATCACCTTTTGTTTGGAATTTTGACATTTTTTCTTCCTTACCCTGAAGTCACTCTTTGTCTTTGACGATTTAGAGTCAATTTGTCATTTTCTTCTCATTTATCTGACTGAGTGACAACTTTTGTAAGGAGTTGCAAGGGTCTTTTGTACTTTTCCTTTTGATCTTTGACGTCATTTTCCCAAGAAATTAAGTTTTGAGTTGTTTCTCTATTGTTCATATCTTTTCTTGGATTCTTTTTCGTATTTTATTGTCTTCCTTGAATGTTTGCATTTAAAGTAGAGGAATTGCATGTTTTTTGACATTTTGGGACATTGTGCATCTGAAATGTTGAATGTTTTCTCCTTCTCGTAGCATAGATTTCATCGAAATGAAAAGGTTGCATCTTCATATATTTGCATAACTTTCGAGTCGGTCAAAACACCATATTGTCCACGCCATTTTCCATTTGAGTAACAACAACTTTAAAAATCAAATGCCAAACTAAAATTGATTAAACTTTTTTACATTTTCTGGTAGCAAACCTACATTAGATTAGTTGTAAGGATTTGGAATAGGTGTGAAGATAACTTTCCAAATATGAAAACAAACATAGGATCTTGTGTTAGAGAGCAGTGAAATCCAATTGCTACATTTTGTCCTGGGAAGCCCTTCTCACACAAAGTTCAATCACGAGGTTGCATTAAGACTGGCAGAGCTACTCACCCTTCTTTGTTGGTCTTGGTGTAGATATTGCGCGTATTATGGGGATCGCTTGAAGGTATACCCACAATGATGAGTGGAATCCTTTCAAGTTTATTTCGGGCTAGATACCATGCCCCTGCACGTGGATCAAACTATTGATTTTTTCCCTAGGAATCATTGTTCCTTAGTGGCCTATCTCTTTAGGGTATTTACATGAGGTGGTTGTGAAGGGGAAAGTCTTCATGGTACCTAGAATCAACGTTGGCCAAACTCACTCAGAATCCTTGGAGGGTATACCCATGTTTATGTGTGGGATCTTGCACTAGTGTGTAAGTCTGTTAAGAAGGTCATCAACGTAACTTTTCCACCCAATCTATCTCAACCCCTTCTTACTTTGTTCCTGCGACGTTGGATTTCATCACCAACTAGTATGCTCATTGTGAGAAGGCTTTGTTTGCTTGCTTACTTAGTAGATTTTTAGCGTGTGTTGTTTTTTCTCTCTAGCAAAATCTAGGTTGGTTTTTTATTTTTATGGCGTCACTTCCCGAAATGACCAATGAAGTAACCCGTCACTTACAGAAATGTTGGTCCTCCTTACATCGCTACTTTGAGCCTTCCAGGTCTCACAATTGGGTTACCGGTATGGTTTTTCTCCACTCCGATGATCTTGAATGCAGGTTCTTCAGATGTAAGCGCACCACCCACACATCAACCTCATGTCGAACTTTCTCCTTCTTCGCTCATCAGGTCTCCTTCCATTTCTCCTTCTTCGCCTAGTGAAATCTCTCAAGTGAGTAGCTAGATTGATAAGAATAAGAAGAAATGGAAAGAGGTGAAGAAGAAGAACCAGAAAGGGACCAAGCCTCCAACTACATCAAATGTTGGATCTAAGAAACCATCTGCTATCAATAGTAATGTGAGTGTTGATAAGGTAGATAAGGTTAAAACGAAGAATCTAAAACCAAAATTCCCTCACAGTCTTTGTAAGGGTAACCATTTTCTGAGGGATTTCCCTAGTATTCCCAAGGTCTTAGAAATGTGGTATTCCACATAATAAGCCCCTGATAGACACGTTGATGATGCCCCGTCAACTAGTGACGTTAAGGTTGCTAAGAAGAAGACAACTATCAAATTCCCTTACATGTTATGAAAAGGTGATCGTTATTTTCACCTTTTTCCTCGTATGGATGAGGCTTCTTCTCTTTTGGAAAAACTTCAACTTCAAAAAGGTTATCGTAAGATTTCTCCTAGCCCATTATTAGTTCATGGACTGGTCAATCCGGTTCCATCCCCGGTCAATTCGGTTGATTAGGTGGTCAATATAGTTTCATCCTCGGTTGAACCACTTACCAAAGTAGTCGATCCAGTTCCGTCATCGATCAACCCGAATTTTCATCTGGAAAGTGAAACCCAAGTCATTGATCCAGTCCCTTCATTGGTCAGTTCCACCCTTCATTCGAAGAGTGTCAAAGTGGTCGACCTAAATCCACCATCGATCAATCCCACTCATCTATTGAGAAGTGTCAAAGTGGTTTCTCTGGTTACTTCATCGGTCAATCCCACTCCTCCTCTGACGAGTGATAAAGTGAATTATACAGTTCCTTCCTCGGTCAGTCCCGCCCTTCATCCGAAGAGTGCCAAAGTGGTTGTTTTGGTTCCATCATCGATCAATCCCACTCTTCCTCTGATGAGTCCCAAATTTATTGCTCTGGTTTCATCATCGGTCAATCGCACTCTTCCTTTGAAGAGTGTCAAGGTGGTCGATTCCATCCCATCATCGATCGATCTTACTCTCCCACTAGAGACTAAACCTGATTATACCCACATTTTTCTTATTGAAACAGGATCTACCGTGCTCGGGGGAATTCCTCCTTCTCTTATGAAAGCCTTTCCAATTAATGAGGCCATCCTTTTTTATTAGGGTGTGTTAACTAGACCTCGTCTTCCCTCTCACATGCCTTTAAATATTACAGTAAAAGGTTGTGGTCAGGACATTCCTCATACGTTGATAGATGAAGGTTCGTCTATTAGTATTTTGTCCTCTATTGCTTGGAAATATTTGGTTTATCATAATATTGTGCCAGTTACCCAGAATCTATTTGCTTTCAACAAAAGAACCAGTCACCCTTTAGGGATCCCTCTTCAGTTTCCGATAACTTTGGGAGTAAAAATAGTCTTTATTTATGTTATGGTAGTCCAAGACCCCTTGGATTTCGATTTACTCCTTGGGAGAGATTATGTCTATGCCATGAAAGCTATTATGTCCACTCTTTTTCATGTGATATATTTCCCGCACGATGGAAGAATGGTGACTATTGATCAACTTGTGTTTGTTGGATCTAACTTGACCATTAACCCAATGACCTCCTTAACCGGGTCTTATATGCAGTCGGTATCACATCTGCCACAGGTCAATTATGTGGTGTTGTCTCCCATGACTTCAACTTCTGATGACTTAGATCTAGTAGTTGACATGGTGATCTCTTAGGTAGGGCTATTGGAGCCTAATCTCGTTACCCCTGTCGAGACCCTCGACATGTGTTCCTTCCAGAGCATTCTTCTTCCATCCAGTGAAGATATCTTGGAATCCATGGCCGAGTTTTGTCTCTTGACATGGTATCCTTACATAGCGTCATCCTCTTGGAAGCCATGATGAAACAAACATTATGAGCACAATTTTCCTCTCTATGGAAATCTCATTAAAAAATGAAACAGAAGCCACGAGCATAGTTTCTCTTCTTTGTGGCATGCTCGTTAAAAAATGAAACAGAGGTCAAGAGCATAATTTTTCTTCTCTGTAGCAAGCTCGTTAAAAAATGAAACATGGATCTAGGGATTGAACCCAGAGCCTTGAGCATAGTTCTTTTGCCGTGTCAAGCTCGTTCAAAAATGAAACAATCACCTCTCTTGTCAGGTTGAGTCTTTTGCCAGATCTCGTAGATGTTGAGTCGAGTCTTTCATTAGCCCTTGTATTTGAACCTTCATTTCATCCACTTGTATCCTTTTTATCCATCTATTATAGAACTTGGTGGCAACCTCAAAGTCAGTGAATGAATTGAACCTTGGGGGGCATGTCTCCAGCCTTTGATGATCATTATGGAGTTAAGTCACTATCTTTTCAAGATGGACGCATACCACGCTTAGTCTTTGTTATTTCTCGCGCTCGTAAAAACATGAGAATGTAACTGAGCAACCTTTTATCTCTTTTTCAAGATCCTATGGATACACGAAAAAGGAACCCCTTGGAGTCTCCTTTAATCTCTTTTCAGAATCTCTAAATGTGAAAATATTGCCGAGTGATCTTGCTTCCTTTCCCACTCGTTAAAAGGTTTGAAATGGCATCTTTTGAGTGATAATTTATCTCTTTTTCGGCCTTCTGAGACTAAAAATATGAACAAGGACCACACTATATTCATATTTAAGTCATTTTCAGATTCTCTAAATATGAAAAACCACCTAGTTTACATTCTCTGGACTCGTTAAAAGATCATACATTGAAGGTCCCATATGGGACTGAACCCTTACTTCTTCTAGTTCGTTAAACAAAGGAAGAGGAAATTACCGAACGTGAGTTATATCGAGCATGTGTTACCCTCCATATTGTTAAACCAAAAAGAGGTACTTGTCTATCTGGATGGGGGAAAAATTTAAAGAAGCAAGCCAAGCAGTTTTTGAGAACTTTGGTAGTAACCTTACAGTCTCCCTTGAACACAAAATTTTATCTTTGCACGCATTTCAATCTACTGAACCTCTGCACTGAACCAATCCTTTGAGTTTCCTTACTCCTTTGGGTCACCCTAAGTAGGTCACATTATCCATTTCATTATCAAGTTTTGGTCCCTGTCAAGTTTCTGCTGTCATGCCTCAATGTTCAAGGGAAGTATTTGCCTCGAGAGTCATCCACCACAAATATCCTGTTTCAATACCTGTGTCAGTCCATGTTCATTTGATCCACCATTTACATCTATGTGTCAGTTTTGTGTCATTGATGGGGGATACATCAAGGCCCTCATGTGACAATTCTATTCCTGTCGATCTCAACACATCCTCTGGGAACTAGACTTAGAAACCAATTAGTACTTTGGGACCTGCATGCCTCAATGGAAGGCCTCCACATGTTTGATAGTAGGCTTACATCATTTACATATAATCGAATGATTCCATGGATGTTCGAATTCATATCATATATTCACATTCACTGGAATGTACTAGGGTACTTTGTAAATCATTGACATCAATGGTGATTTCCCTCGCGCTTGTTAACAGTTTACGTCATTGACCCGTAATCAAGTGGTTTCTGCCATGTTCGATATCAGGACATCTATTCACATGGTTATATTCATACTACATCGGGATTGGTAAGAAGACGTTGGGTTGAGTCATTCACTCTGATATATACTTTACCCAGGTTGTGACAGAGTTTTTATTGAATATTGACACATATACTGTCACATAGATCTACTTTGTATTGGTATGTGGATATGTCTTGTCATCTCATAGATCCATAGTGTATTTTGCATGGCTACGATTAGCTCATGTCATTGAAGTATATATCCACGTTGTATGTTTAGTGGCTATACCTTTTTCTCAATATAATTATGGATATGCAGTGTATTCTATGGTGGCCATATCTGAGAAAGTCTTTATCAGTCAAGCATAGGTATGCCTTCCTTAGGTTTGAAACATGTCATAATATTTGTTTGATGGTTGTGTGCAGATTTTTCCATCCTCTCTGCATCCATACCCTTGCTCGAAAAATTCTACAAAGTACTCTAGTCATCATCGTCTTCTGACTTCCCACTTTGGAGGGCAATCTATTACACATCAAAATTACTCACTTCAATAGTGTCACAAGTGTCATCATTACAAGTGTTGTAAGTGTCACATCTTTTCCATAAGTGTTGTATATTGACCATAAGTGTCACAAGTGTCGCAAACATCATACTTCCATATTTCCTATGTTTTTCCTCTAACGACACCATAAGAACACTAAAGACACTTCAAAGACTAGTCTTGAAAAAGAGAAATCAATTGACAAGGAGTACAAGCCTTTTGCCACTGGAAAAACCACTAAAAAGTCCATTTTTGGAAGGGAGTTCTCCCCTATGCTCTATTAGGGAGCACTGGCACTCTATACCCTATTCCAAGGGAGTGTTCCAATGATCTTTGTCCCTTTTGAGGGAGTGCTGGCCTTTTTTGGGCGAAATTTGGTTTGTTGGAGGAAATTAAGGGAGAATCCCCTCAATCTCTGAGGTTGGTTGGATTCGAATATGAGTTCAAGGAATGATCTTAGGGAACATCCACAACTGAAGGAGAGGAATCCTCAACCTATCCCAAATATCTCTCAAGTAGTTGGGCCTCTCAAAGCCTATATAAGGAGGCCTTCTCATGGTGAAAGGTAGATGAAAATATTGGAAGTATGAAACCTATGATCTCATAGGCAACATACAGTAGATGGAGATTGATAATTACACAAAATTTATGATCCCATAAGTGAGATGCCATTGAAGCATAATCAGTGTAGATTAATTGAGAAAAGGGGTTGGATAAGGAGAGATGAAAGAAGTTGTTGCACCTTCATCAGAGGATTGTAAGTACTCTTCATTTGTTCTCATTAATATACATACATTCTTGGCATGTTTCTTTCAAGTTTATGTTTTTTCCACATGAACTTGTCTTCAGTAGATAGATTTGTATTTGAGCTAATCTCAGTAGAATAGGAAGCTTGTTGTATCTTTGTTTTTTCTACAGACCTATCGAGGAGCTTGGGATTGAAGCTCAACTTGGAATTTGAGAGGACAAACACCATTTAAAAAGGTACACTTTTCTTCTTCCTCTTAATTCATTAGCTTAATTAGATCTAAAAGGATGTCAGTGACCAATGGTAGCACCCTTTTTGTCTTGGTTTTATGGGTCTTTATACCAAGAGGGAATCTGCTTGTCCATAGGAGGATTCACCTGTAATAGCCTACTTTCTTTGAAGAATCCATTTATAAGAAAGAATTGGTAGATTCCATGATAGAGGAATACCAATCCATTATAAAGAATGATTTATGGCAAATAGTTCCCATACCAAAGAGAAAGGATGTTTTATCTTCCAAATGTCTATACAAGATAAAGCATGTTTATGGAAGTATTGAGAAATATAAAGCAATATTTGTATCTCGTGGATTTCCTGAAAAGGAAGGCATTGAGTATGAAGAGACGTTTGCTCCTCTAACCAGATAGACTTCAATCAGAACCATAAAATCTCTTGCATCCAAGATGAAATGGAAGTTACACCAGATGGATGTGAAAATAACTTTTTTAAATGGTGTCATTGAAGAGGAAGTGTATATAGAACAACCTCAAGGGTTTGATGTTGATGATAGAAAAACACATGTCTTCATATTGAAGAAGGCTCTGTATAGATTGAAACAAGATCCTAGAGCTTTGTATGGAAGAATTGACAGTTTCCCGATGAGCTTGGGCTTTACCAAGAGTCAAGATGATTCTAACCTATAATTCAAGGTTATGAATGATGAGATTTTTATATTGTTGTTGCGTGTAGATGACTTATTTCTAACTAGAGAAGAAAATATCATCATTAATTGTAACAAGAAGCTCTCTGCAGAATTTGAGATGAAATACCTTGGCCTAATGCACTATTCCTTAGGTTTTGATGTAATATCCTTAGGGAGAACCCAATTGTAATGAAAATGAAAATGTACTTAATTTGGTGAGATGTTTGATATCATTTTGTATGCACATTTCATGTCATAGTGCGTGTTTGTACTGCACAGTAAAAGGATGAAGTGTGCACATTCTTGGATATCGTGCACAACAACTTGAGTGCGCGTGATTTCAAAGCCAGGGAGCCTTTGTGTATAAGTTGGATTTTATAAGATGGTGAGCCAGTTATTATAATCTAGGATGCTTATGTTTTGATTAGGCTGGAGAGCCTAGATGTTAAATGCCAATGCACGTACTTTTGTATATATCTCATAATTAATATAAAATTCATCGTTGTGCGCATACCAACCATGATAAAAGAGAAGGGGGACTAAACTCCACTAGTTAGGGAAAACATGGGGGATAAAAGTTAAGGAAAGGGATAAGCTAGGGAGATTAAGCCAAAAAGTAATATTATATTAATATTTCTTAAAGTATAAAGTATGGATAATTGTTTTATCCTAAGTTCCAAAGTTGGGGACAAGTGGGCCAAAGTAGCTCCCAACACGAAAAGTGTCAAGTTGGGGACATGCATACATATTGTTGGGACTTAGTTCATTTTCCCATATTTTCGATCATTCTTCCAATCATTCCTTCCATCATTAAGGCATTCAGTCAATCATCCATGAGCATGCACATGCACATTCAACTATCCTTCGTATCTTCATGGTTGTACCTGAACTTGTATCCATAACCATTATGTGTTGGTGTATCTAGTTATCTTGGGAGCTGGATTGAAGAAGCGGGTTTTCAAGCCTGTGGGATATTGAAGAAGTGGGTTGTTAGGTCCGTGAGTAATTTCTCTCTTGGTGAGAGAATTGTTGGGAGTTGATTTCTTGAAGGTGCTAAACTGCATCTACAGGGCTCTGAGACTCCCTATCCGCCCTATTTCTAAAGACCAGAAAGGAAGTGGGGCAACCGAAGGACTGTTGATCAGATAATGGGCACACTTCCTAGGGTGGGACAGGGATGTGGGGAATGAGCAACTTTAGGCTGTTAGTTTGAGTTGGCACCTTTGACAGAGTCTTTCCTGTTGTCTATGAACCTTTAGCCTGGTTAGGAATCCCTTTACTCGAGTGGAATTTAGTCCCATCTTGGGGGTGACTCACTTTTGAGAGTGATGGACAGTGTGGTCTAAGGCTGGGATTCTCATGGGAGGTCTGCACGTAATTGGTGGCATTCTTACCAAGAAAAGTGTCAATTGTGTGATAAATTTACATGTTGCATTATTATCTACGTGTGTATTTTTATGGGTTTATCTTATGTGTGGTTATGAATGTTTGTATATTTATGGGTATTTCCTGTATATGTTGAATGTATACCTTTACTGCTATTTTAGTGTGAATCCATGCATTTACATATGTATTTGGATTTTTACATTTTATGTATATATATTTCTGCAAGATTTTTGTGTATATATTTTAATTGCATGCAGTTCGAAAACTTTATGTTGCATAGCTCGGTTGGATGTTTGGTATGTTATAGTATATTCCACAAAGAGATCAGTAAGAGCTCTCTGGCATAGCATGGCCCAACATGGATGGTCGGGGATGTTACAATATGGTATCAGAGCTTCACTTTTCAACACTGAGCCTGGATGGGATGAGAAGGGTGAGTTGATGTGAAATGTCATAGAGGATTTATTTTGAGGTGGTCAAATTTCAGTTTGTAGAGTGTTCATGGTAAAATTCAGAAGCAACAACGCGGAATTGGGAAAAGCCCCAATTTTTGTTGTTAAATTTGGGGAAAATTGATAAATTTGGCCAAGTAATGAGATATTCCCGATTTAATATCTGTTCTAGCAAATTCAGATCTAGAATGGGTTGAATTTAAAGTTACAATGAAGCCATGATAGATGGAGCGAGTTTAGTGGTTAAATTTATCAATTCGCGAATTGATTTTGGATATATTCATTCTAGAAATGTCAACTTACAACGATTTGTTGTTGCATAGGTTGAACTGGTGTTATCGGGATGAAATTGAACAAATTTCATGGTTGCAGAATGTCTATGGTAAATTGGGGAAAACGTTAAGAAAACGCCCCAATTTCTATAGCGGAATTCATGAGGAATTGATGCGCATAAAAATGAATGTGCACATGTGGGCACACTAAAAATGCATGATGCGCAGTGAAAATCTTGTGATAGGTAAAATTTGGCATTGTGCGACAAGTTATTGTCGTGGTGGTGTGTGAACTAAATTTCGGTGTGGCGCAGAAAAAATGTTAGTGTGCGGGTGTGCGTGCTAAATTTCGGTGCCGCGTGAGAAAATGTTAGTGTGTTGGTGTGCATGCTAAATATCGACGCCATGTAGAAAAATGTTGGTGTACAAGAGTGTGCGCTAAATTTAGCATTGCACGGTGTGAAAAACACATAATAATAGCGCGCGTGGTGTGCGTAGCATTGACTGAGTGTAGAAAAACTTTGTTGGTCCACGCGTTATGTGGGTATATGTTGTCACCCGACAGTTTAGTTAATGGTGCGCACAGAGTATGGGTGCAGGGTGGGGGAATACTAAAATTTGGCATGGTGCAACGAGTAGAGTGAAATGTGCGTGGAATGTTAACGCATGATAAAAAAAACTGCCCGCAATAGGTAATAGTTCAAGAACCAAAACTGTGCACGGTGAATATTGTCACGCGACAAAAATGTAGTGTGTGCAAGTTATTGGCACGATAGAGGTGTGATACACAGTGGTTTTAAAGTGCACACATCACGATTTACCTTGTGTTGTTGTTGTGCATGGTGAATATGGGTTTACAAGTTGAAATTTGTATGCATGAAGTTGTTTGAAGGGTGAACAACAACATAAAACCAATGATTTTCTGCGACTTTGTATGTCATTTGAACGTCATCTTTTTGCAGCGTGTTTTTGAGGCCCTTAAGAGTGTTTTTAGGCACTCGAAAATCATGAGAATCAAGTGTGGAAAGGCACACTTTGTGTTTGCAGTACAAATAAAAGATCTTGAAGAGATCTTTCTAATGTTGTAAATCGTTCGTCAAACATATCTTTTATGAGAAAGTTACAACACAAATAGTGGAGGGTAAATTTTAAGACCCGTCTAACTTCAAAGAACCATAACTTTATGCTCCAGAATCATATTGAGGCACAAAAGTAGTCAATAGAAATATATGGAACCATACAAGACATTAAAAGAGATGAATTAAACTTCTGGGCATGTTAAATGTGTTTAATATGGAAAATAAGGTACCTATAACATACCAATTACAATATGGTATTTTGGTCTGGAATTTCAGCAGGCTGTAACTAGCATCTCAAAACCCAGATAGAGGTGAAACTTGGACAGAGTGTCCATAAGATGTATATGAAGAAACCCAATTGAGATCCTATGAAAAATCCAATGGAGTCGGTGCAAAATTGCATAATTACAACACATAGTTGCACCAAGTTGAAGTGTGAAGATGGATCCTGATTTGGATTTGAAACATTGATAGTCTATTGACAAAACTATAGCCATTCCGATCAATCTTTAAAACCCCAACCACAAAAATATTTTTAATCTAATGGGCAATTTTTAAATAGGCATAACTTTATGCTCAAGACTCAGAATCAAGCATGGGAGAAGGATTTGGAAAGGTCTTGGATAGTGGAATATAAATATCCACCCATAAAATTGATCAAGGAATTCAATTTTCCAGGAAATAAAAAAAAAAAATTCTGATATATATTATTGAACTAGAATGGTTCATATTTTCATGAAATTGTTGAAACAATTAGCCTGACAAAGTTTTGTTGGTTGCACATTTTGCAGAGTTAACAACAACTAGATCAGATCAAGATCAACATAGAGTCCATAGGAATGGAAGAGGCACAAGGTAATTACAGCTAGGAGGATGATATTAGAGGGATGGATGTCCATTTGGGCATTGAAGGAACAAAATCCAATGAACATGGAGATGAAAGGAATGAAAACATGAATATGGAAGAGACCGTTAAAAATTTACAGAAGGATGTCCAAAGCCATAAATATGATAATGAAATTTTTATGAGATCCAAGGAGCAACAGGATGACTTCAACATGAAGTAAATGTGGAGCTTGAACCGAATAGAAAATAAATTGGATAAGGAGAGTGGCTCAATCAAATCAGGAAATCAGAAGTCTCTTGATGAGAAAATAAGAACCAAAAGTGTTAGTAGACATCACCATCACTCCCCGAGGCATTCCAATAAGATATCACATAGAATATCAAGTCCATCCCCTGTCACAAAGCATAAGAGGTCTGGGGTGGATGAGGTACGAGGATAAATGAACAAAATCAAACCTCCTACATTTGATGGTGAGCACAAGAAGGATGAAGATGCAGAGGCATGAATGTTGGGCATGAGAAAGTATTTTCAATTTCATAATTTTTCTTCTCATGCAGAAGGTAGAATTGTTATCTATCAAGTCAAGGGAAAGGCATCCATGTAGTGGGATCATCTTGAGAAGGTGCAACACATTAAAGAGAAAAGTTTTACTTGGGGAAAATTCGAGAACTATTTTGAGAAGAAATACTTGACTAAGAGATATTATGACAAAAAAATGAAAGAGTTCTTTGAACTCAAGATTGGGAGTATGACAATAGATGAATATTCAAGAAGGTTTCTAGAACTGCTAAAGTATGTCTCTTTCATCAAGGATGAGACAGTTAATATTCAAAGGTATTTGAGTGTATTTCCATCATTTATCAATGAAAAAATATAGTATGATGATCCAAAGACATTGGAGGAGACCATAAGGAGAGATAAATGCCTATATGATCAACAAAACTCAAGACCAACTTTCCAAAAATCTTGGAAAGACAAAAAGAAATTCAAGATGTATCAGAGGAAGAAGGGGTCTAAGCCAACATTCTTCAGAAATAATCCTTAGGGACAACCAACTCCTAGAGAGCCCAAAGTGATTGAGGCAGGAGGTCAAAGGCCAAGGAAACCACCTATTCAATTATGGGGTTGTAAAGGAGATCACATGTTCATAGATTTTCCTCACAGAGGTGAAAAAGGGAGGATTGTTCACAATGTTCAGCAAGATAAAACAATGGAGGACATGGGTAGAAATGTGCCAAGGATCCTTGGCATAGATCCTTGGGGACATGCATACAGATTCCAATGGAGGACATGGGTAAGGATCCTTGGCACATTTCTACAGATTTTTGGACTTAGTTCATTTTCCCATATTTTCCATCATTCTTCCCATCATTCCTTCCATCATTCAGGAATCAAGTCAATCATCCATGAGCATGCATAGACCCATTGAGCTATCCTTTGTATCTTCATGATTGTACCTGAACCTATATCCATAGCCATTATGTGTTGGTGTATCTGGTTAGCTTGGGAGCTGGACTGAAGAAGTGGGTTTTTAGTCCCATGGGATATTGAAGAGGAGGGTTTTCAGGCCCATGAGTAATTTCTCTCTGGGCGAGATAATTTTTCGGAGTTTATTTCATGTAGGTGTTAAACTGCATCTACGAGGCTCTGAGACTTCCAGTCTGGCATGTTTCTGAAGTCTGAAAAGGAAGTGGGGCAGCCGAAGGACTGTTGAGAAGAGAAGGGTCACACTTCCTGGGATGGGAAAAACATGTGGGGAATGAGGGATTGTAGGTTTTTAGTTTGATTTGGCACCTATGACAGAGTCTTTCCTGTTGTCTATGAACCTTTAGCCTGGTTAGGAATCCCTTTACCCAGGTGGATTTTATTCCCAGCTCGAGGTTGACTCACTGTTGAGAGTGATGAACAGTGTGGTCTAAGGCTGGGAGGTTCATGGAAGGTCTACACGTAGTTGGTTACATTCTCACCAAGATACGTGTCAATTGTGTGATAAATTTACATGCTGCATTGTTATTTGCATGTGCATTTTTATGGGTTTATCTTATGTGTGGTTATGACTGTCTGTATATTTATGGTTATTTCCTTTATATGCTACATGTATACGTTTATTGTTAATTCAATGTGAATCCATGCATTTAAATATGTATTTGTCTATTTATGTTTTATGTGTGCATATATTTTAATTGCATGTAGTTCGAAAAATTTATGTGGCATAGCTCAGTTGGATGTTGGGTATGTTATAGTATATTCGACAGAGAGAATAGTAAGAGTTATTTGGCATAGCGTGGCCTAGCATGGATGGTCGTGGATGTTACATTTGAGTTCTAGTAGAGCCCAAAGATGATATTCCTTAACCAAGGGAAGTATGCAGTTGAAATACTAAAGAGGTTTGATATGTTGGAGTGTAAATCCATGAATACACCCATGTACAAAAATTTGAATCTCCTGGTTGATACTTCCTCAAAGTTGGTTGATGCTATGTTGTATAGACAAATCATTGAATCATTGATGTATGTGACGAACACCAGGCCAAATATATGTTTTTTTGTGAACACCGTGAGTCCGTTTTTTGTAGAAACCATACATGTTCACCTTGTTGTTGCAAAACATGTGATGAGATGCCTTAAGGGTACATTGGATTTTGTTCTCAGTTATAATGGAGATCACGACTTCACGCTAAGTGGATATACTAATTCATATTGGGATGGAATTTTCTCTCATAGAAAGAACACCCCAGGGTGTTTTTTGAGCATGGGGTCAACCATGATCTCATGGCAGAGTAGGAAGAAATCAAGCATTGCTCTCAACACGATAGAAGAGAAATACATTGTTGCATGTTTCACAAGTTGTGAATCCATATGGATTTGGAATTTGTTGACATGTCTATTTGATATGGATATGGAAGCAACCATGATTCTATGTGATAACTAGAGTTGCATAAAAGTGACAGAGAACCTTGTGTTCCATGACAAGTCATAAGACATAGAAATATGACATCATTACATTCGTGAAATGGTGTAGAGAGGAGCCATGAAGCTCCATTATGTTAGCATGAATGAGCAGGTTATAGATGTGTTGACCAAGCCTCTATCTTGTGTAAAGTTTGAGCACTTTCGAGACAATATTGGTGTAGTCCGAAAGGACCTCCCTCGAAAGGGGGAGTAGTGTTAATGCCAGCCTTGTGATGAATATTTCTAGCTTTGTGTTGATGCTTTTGTTGATGCTAGCCTTGTGCTGAACATTTCCATCTTCGTGTTGATGTTGTTGTTGATTCCAGACTTGTCATGAATATTTCCAACTTCATGTTGATGTTGTTGAGATTCCATCTTCATGTTGAATATTTCCATCTTAGTGTTGATGTTGTTGAGATGCAAGCCTCATGTTGAAGATTTCAAGCTTAGTGTTTATGTTGATGATGCTCCAGCCCTCATTCTATGATACTATTGTTGTTGTTGTTGTTGTTGTATCAACCTCGTGTTGTTATTGATGATGTTGATGCATTAGTGTTGTACTAATTCATGTTGATGCAGATGATGATGAAGCCATTCCAAATCCTTGTTGTGGATGATGATATTGATGATGAGATTTTTTTTTGATGATTTATAGATATTCCATTCAGTGTTTCAGATGTTGTTGATGTTACTTCCCTCTATCTCTCTCTCTCTTGATGATGTTGTAGAATACCCTTATTGTTAAGGTGGAGTGTTGAAATATTGTAAATGCAAAGAGTATTATATTTATTATTGTGTTATTATTCATTATATCAATCCCCTTTTGTGGATTGATCATGTCATTCTTTGTACTTGACCAAATCCCCTTTTGTGGGAAGGTCAAACCATAATTATATTATGTAAATTAAGAATTTGTCCCACATGCCTAATTAAAGTGGTTTTAACCACTAAGAAGAGAATTCAGCCCTGCACAGTCAAGATACACCTTTCCAGTGCCTACCAGATAGTATAAATAAAGGAAGCTAACACCTCATTATCTCACTCACTTATTCACTCTTCAAGTACGCAAATTTGGTAACTGAAGTTGGGAAAAGAAGAAAGAGAGAGGCGCATTTCTCAGTGTTGGATATTCTCTAGTGTTTTGGTTTATTGTCTTGCCATTGATTGGTTATCTATATTAAATAAGTTTTTGCTTTGTTTTCTCCCCCATGAGGGTTTCCTAGGATAAATGTTGTGTATCTTGTGATTTTGTTTCTCTAAATGATACTACCTTTTCTATTGTTATCTAGTAAATTCAAAAGAAACCTAATAATAGCTCAAAACTTAACAAGTGAGACACTCTCAGATACCATCCGGAAATTACCCACCTATGAAAAGGAAATGTATTCCATTAAAAAATCTCATCGTCAATGGAAAAATTCCATTCTTGGAAAGGATATGATCATTCACATTGATCACAAGCCTCTACAGTTCATATAGAGACAAGGGAAGCTATAGAACGACTGCCATCAAAAGTGGTCCACCTACCTGCAACATTTCCATATCAACATCAAGTATAAGAGAAGGAGAACAAATTGTGTCCCTTACTTCATCATTCAACCTCCCTTGGTTGCACTCTTCACTGTGCTCCATTCCTATGGAAATGAGGCATCTGAATGGCGCCAAATTTATCAGCAATATCCAGACTTCCCCACCACCTATCATCTCTTGGGTACATGCACAAATGTCACTAATTTTCACAATCAAGACAGAATGTTATGCCATCTAGGCAATCTCTATGTTCTTGCAAGTGAGCATGCAACGTGGATTTTAGAATCCCACTACAGTCGGATGGCAGGACATTTTGGCATGGAGAAAATTGTGGTCATTCTACAAAAACATTTTTATTGGCCAAAACTTTGATAGGACATGAGAAAGTATATTAGATATTTCACTTCCTATGCCATTTCCAAGCCAACCATCAATAAAACCGTCTTCATATTCCCGAGAAGCCTTGGGAATCCATCTCTATGGATACATGTATGACCTTCTGTCCACCAAGAAAGGCAATGATTATGTATTTGTGGTGGTTGATCAATTTTTTAAGATGGCCATCCTCACAACCTGTAAGAAGAAAATGGAAATGGAAGATACTGCCAAGATATTCTTCGAACAAGTGTGGGTCCATTTTGGGATACCACAGACCATCATCTCCGACCAGGAAAATAGGTTCCTCAGTACATTTTGATCAATTCTATAGTCACTATTGGACACCAAGTTCACTAAATCTATTGCTTTCCATCCCCAAATTGATGGAAAAATAGAGGTTGTCAATCAGATGATTGTGCACATCCTATGCATGTACAACTCTAAGAATCCATGTACATGGGATGAGAATCTCCCCTATGTTAAACACATTTACAACAAGGCTCTCCATATCTCCACCATCCATAGCCAATTTCAGGTGGTGTTGGGATTCCAAACCTTGGGTCCCATTGATATTGCACTACCTCTTGCAACCACACAGATAAACTCTTCCCATTTTTAGTATGATACTGACAAAGCCACCATATGCATTGAGAGGATTCAACACATCTTCCAACAAGTCCATGTGATTTTGCAGAAAGCCAATGCTAAGTACAAGTAGTGCCATGATCAACACTGGGTACTGCACCAGTTTCATGTGGGAGACAAGGTCTAGTTACATTTGAAGAAAGAGCATCTTACAGAGCCCCATTGGGAGCTCCGCCCAATTCTCTAAGGGAATTACACTATCACTAAGGTTGTGGGTAGCAATTATTTTGAGCTCAACACTCCACCCTTCCTTGGCCTACACCTAGTGTTCAATGTGGACCTCATTTGCCCATATTTTCCACCATTATTGGACACCTCAGAGATCGCAAAACAAATGACACCAATAGATATCAAACCTAACTACATGGAACATGCATCCACTGATCATATAGTGGAAAAAACATTCAAGGGAACTCACCAACAAAGGATCTAGGTTTATCAGGTTGTTAAGGTAGGGAAAATCCTACACCAAGGAAAGTTTCTCACCCGGGGACAAATTAGGCATAAGTTTCCTCACATGATGGGGGAAATCAACTCAATGGAGGCCATTTATTCCTAAGGGGGGAGTATTGATTGAGGTGGATATTGGTGGCCACCCACCTATTCCAACTAGCTCCTCTTGATAAATTTTAATTCAACACATTCTTATGTACATATTTGTAATTGTAGGTTCTACAGTTCCAGGGTTGTTTGAATCCCTACACATATTCTAGTTGTATATTGGTGGCCTCCCACCTAATCCAACTCTCTTATTTAGGATGTTTTCATGTCAACACATCATTTTGTACTTCCAGGGCCATTTTGGGGCCCTAAACAATGTTTTTTTGTCTTGCCACAGTTAAAATGTAGATAGAGTTAGAGTTTGATGGTGTAATGTATATGTCCCAAAAAAACCTTTCCAATGGGCTATCAAGCACCTAAAATAGAGGTTGTATTAATAAGTTATGACCCCAGGAGTTTGAGGTACCAACTTACCCATCGGGGCCCACATGACTTTTGGCATTTCACCTCCTAGGGCTAGGTTTTTGGATGTCTAGGGATTTTGAATTCACGAGTAATGTTAAAAAGGTATTTGGAGCCTCATTGTAATCATTCTTCTTAGATGGATGTGCATAGTATCCACATCTATTCTCATAGATGGCTACCACCATTCAAGCAAGTTGTTTCAGTTCTGCAGTTGTATAGTTTCAACCTATTTCATTTATTCAATAGAAGATATTTTTCACTGGATAACTGTGTTGTTCTCCATATCTTTTTGTTTATTGTATTCAGTCTATTAATATTTTTGTTCCACTCCTAAATCCGTATCATCTCACCTTAGAGACATTCCTTGGTGTTGGCCACCCTTCAATGGCTTTTGTATTCTCTAGGTCCACTACTATCCCTTCCTCTAAAATAATATTCTACAAGTAATGTATCTATCGCTAGTAGAATGACAACTTGCTCAACTTTGCAAATATTTGATGTTCTCTAAATACTTATAACACAATCCTCAAGTGTTTGTCATGTTCTTCTTCATATTTTGAGTAAATATGTATGTCATCTAAAAATACAATGACAAACTTATCCAAGTATTCTCTGGAAATAACATTCATTAAACAAATGAAGATATCTGGTGCATTTGATAACCCAAATGTCACCAATGTGAACTCATAATGGCCATACCTTGTTCTAAAGGAAGTCTTGTTAATGTATTCTTCCTTAATTCTTACCTGGTGATAACCTAACCTCAGATCAATCTTATAGAATATGTTATCATATTTCAGTTGATCGAAGAGATCATCTATCCTTGGAAAATGATACTTCTTCACAATTTCCTTGTTCAACTTCTCAAATTCAATGTAAAGACTGAAGGTTCCATCCTTTTTCTTAATGAGTAATATTGGGGAACCCCAAGGTGACACACTTGGGCTTATATACCCCTTCTTTAGAAGTTCCTCTAACTGCATTTGCAACTCCTTCAACTTTGGTGTACTAATCCTAGAAGGAGTCTTGGATATTGGGGTTTCTCCATGCATCAAATTTATGGATAAATCAATATCTCTCTTGGGTGGAAACCCAACTATTTCTTTAAATACATATTCAAACTCTTTTAGGAATGAATATTCTTTCACAACTACATTTGTACCCAAACTCCAATAGCTAATTTGTCTGAAATTTGAAAATTATGCATCTAAAATTCGATGAAATTCCTTTCATGTAGGAATCATTGGGACGCGGTCAATTAGTCGACACACAATAACAGTCATCGTTTATCCAACTTCCATGCCCATCGGATCAATGTTTGGGATGTCGATCATTATTCTCCTATAGTTGTTCGATATTTGATTTCCATAGTCTTCAGATCAATGGATGGGTTTTCGATCATCATGTCCCATAGGGGTCGAATATAAATATCATAGGAGATTCATAAATATGGAATTGCCTTTGGATGAAATCTTCATGGATTCAGATCATCTTATCCGTGGGGTCGTCGAATGAAAACGTCACGGGATCGGATACCCGAAGACATTATATTGTTTAAAAAATAATAACAAAACAAATTTGGACTCCCTAAAGATGTCTATAAGGTCTCCTATCATCATTTGTACCATTGACTATGTAATTACCCCAATATTTAACTACATGAGTAAGACTTGTACGAACAATGTATTCTATAATGCCATAAAATGTATCATTATTCTTTAATGCAAGGAAATAGGTTCCACATACATCAAATTCAAATATAACCACTGAAGACTGATAAAAGGAGAAGGAGATAGACACACCAAAGTGTGCATACATAAATTATATCACCATTTCCTTATATATTTTAATTTGAATTTGATCAAGGATATCCATATTCTCACCTATTTTCATTTCAAATATTGGATGCCAAGATTGGCCATGTGGTCTTTTGTTGAGTCTCCTTCTCTATATATATATTCATTCTACTTGAATATTAGACGTTGATGAATTTGTAGGAGGAACTTACTTATAATTTGAGCAAGGTCATGATGGAGGATAAGGAGAAATTTAAACGTGACTTTGAGAACCATTAGAGGTAAATTTTCTAAGGGTTGTTTCAGATTAAAAAAAGTAACATCTTTCTAATATTGGTTGCACAATAGGATTACCATGACTAACATTTTGTTTTTTCCTCTATAATTTCAAAAAGTTTAAAGGCATTTCCCTACTCTTAACATGTACTCTCTACCCATGAGAATATAAATGCAAACAACAATGTTTACACTTTATTTTCTTTTTACTACCTCCTTTTTTAATCTTGTTATTGTAAATATCTAAATCTTTAAAATATATTAGGAACCTAAATTTCTTTCTCAAGTTTCTCCATTTTCCAATCTATTTGAGAATGGGCCAGTGCATATACCAGTGGGGTATGGTAGGTCCTTCCCTATTCATAGGGAATGCATTCATGGACTAATGGTATCCAACTTAATAATAAATTACAATATTAGCAATGAACATAAAGCTTAAAAAATCAAAATTATACACATAAAAAAATGGTCTACATCACATAAAATTAGTGTTTTACATGATAATATTGTTTATAACATATAACAAACAACATAAAAACCAAAATAAATAAATCTCTTATTAGGGAAATTTAATTTATCAAAGAAATTTAATTTTTTTTACCTTTGGAAACTCCTTTGTTTCCTCCCTTCAAATCTCCTTTATTTGTTCCTTTTTACTTTCCCTTTCTAATCTTTCCCTTATGTTAAGGTTTGGCTAGTGACACTTTAACTTTCATCTATATGAAAACAAAAATATTAAACAAGTTCCAACTGAAATTGGAAAATATCCATATGTTACTAATTTTTATTAGAGCAAGGGGAATACTAATAACCAACCTTTGAATCTCTATCAATTAGTTCATCATCCTTTTTGAATGACTTTATACATGAAAAAGAAGCTTCAACACATGATATATACATATATAATCAATATGAGATTCAACATTTACAAACAACACATGCAACTTCATTCTCATGCTCCAAATCAAGTTAGAAGAGAGAAATCCACCATCCACCATCAACCTCATGTTCCACATCCATCAGTCAAATATATAATTTTTATCCTTATAAATATTCATACAAGAATCTACAAAAGTATACACCTATATGTAGCTAAAGCCTCGATGACCTATAGGGATCTCTAGGAGACATTCATCCTAAAGGTCACATATTGTCCAAATCAAGCGAATGGGTTTACTACAGGAGATAACAAAACTTAATATTCCAAATCAACATGGTTATTCTCACCAAGAATATAGATTCAATAGAAACAATATGGTTATTGTATGGAGACATTGTATGAACAAAGGCTTCATGATATTTAAAATATAAATGGAGAATGAAACCAAGATGAAAAAATGCAATGACCACACTATGTCTTCAAGTGTCAAAATTCAAATCACCACACTATGTATGATTTTAAATATCTATGAATTTGCAGAACTAGAACCTCTGAACTATTGACAAACCTTGCCCATTTTTTCATAAACTCAAGAGATGAATACAAAAGAAACCCAATCAAAACAACATTGATTCTAACAAACAAAACTTTACACAAGGATACTATCACCACCAAAATAAATGGCACTGAAATAGGTGGGAAAAGGAAAATAACTCTAAGAGTTCCAAATAGAAAATTGGAACTTCCTTGAAGCAATCAGTTGATCCATATCTTTCTCTAGTGAATAATGATAAAATATGCATATGGAAATCTAGATCGATGAATTGAGGGGTATTGAATCACATAAAAACAATAGAGGTTTCTTCATGGGTTGATTTTTCCATTAATCATGCTATCAAAGTTTGGATCTTGATGGTTGGGATAGAAATGAGGATTCTTCCCTACAATATGGACCTTAACCCAATTTATGTTGCTTGACTATGTTAAGGATATTCCATGTTATATATATTCAAAAATTCATTTCATGAATCTCCATAGGACATTCTTACTTTATGCTCACTTATCTTCCTTAGTATATGTCAAATATTGATGTACTTATACAAGACATTCCCACATATCAAATATATGAATGGTGATGAGGATAAACAAAATTATATAGCTAAGCTGCATGAAACGAGAAGACAAGTGTGAGTTTAAAAAATGTCTCTTTCAAAAAAAAATCTCCTTTGTCTCTCTCTTTTGGTTTTGTGAAAATAATAGTGTTTGTGTGTAGTTAGAAATATCAAACTTCCACAAATCAAGTATTCTAATGTTCATATACAAGGACATAATCCTTAATTTAAGTTCACAAACTACAATAATCATCATTCATTGATCAACTATCATTTACCTTGCATTAATTTATTATAATTTATGTGATAAATAGGAAAATGATTACATTGAGTACAATGCCAAAATTTTCCTTTATAAAGTATGCAATACAAGAAGTTTCAAGTGTAAAGGTCACTAAGTTTCAATATCATCAAGTTATAATATCCAAGGAATACATTTCCATTGAGTCTTTGTGGTTTACCAACGACTATTAGGGTTGGTGGTTATTATTGTCCTTCATATGGAAATCCAAGGAATAGGTAGGAATTCGTTGGGCATTGGAAAGGTATTAATGTTCTTGTTATGAATGCTTAATAAATGGGAGGATGAAGGAAATTTGTTTCTCTAAAAAATGATCATCAAGTTGTACATCATCATATACAAGTTCTCTTAGGTGCAAGAGAGGCATTGGAAGCTCCTTGTGGGGTCAAACCCGGAGAATCTTCTACTTCAAATGAAGAAGAACTTTCACCCAAATTGAAATTGGGCAAAGTAGTGTCCAATTTAGGATTATTATGATGCACAACCCAATCCTTCGAAGGCCCTACATGATACTCTTCTTACCTTATGGAGATAAAGTGGAGATTCAAATGTATGTACATGAGATATTTAGTTTTATTTGAACCCAGCCTATAATGTTTTATTGAGAAGATAACGCCATAGCCCCTTTTGACATGACATATTTAGTTTTATTTGTTTCCAACTTATTGAGTTTTATTGAGCAAATAATTCCATATCCCCTTGTAGTAGCACAAAAGATTAGGGCCAACAACTCTTTTGGTCATGCTCTATGAATGGTTCACCACTCCAAGGTGCCAAATTAGTTTTTTCATTAAAGGATGTAAAGTAAAAAAGGTTCCCTAATATGTAAGAAAAATGTTATTTCTTTGAATCACTTATATTAGAGGAATTTTGAGGTTAAACCTCGGTTTCAAAACAAAAAATATTCCAAGAATAATGGTTCCATGTAAGATTCCCTATTGGCATGAAATGGTACACACCATCAATGGTTCCCATGGGGTACAACATACTACACAATTAATTTAGGTTTAGTTAGACTAACCATGGGTGGGATAGGTTAGGTTGAGTTGGTAGGGTAAGAAAAGATAGGGTATGTAAGATGATCAGGATAGACTATGTCAAGTTAGGGTTGAAAGGTGAGAGAAAGGTAAGGTAGGGGTTGGTAGTGTAAAGTGAGAATTAGGTTGGTTAGGGTAAATATGCTTACAATCATGAATTAATGAAATAAATTACGTATAATAAATGAAGTAAAGCACTACAATGCACACGAAAGGTAAATAACTAAAACAACATATAAAAAGAAAGATTCATGAGTATTAATTATGTACCTTTTTGTACAATTGATGCAGCCTCTCCACATGGGCTAGTGATCAGTTGCAATTCCTAGTGTGAAGTCTTGTATAAATCAACAAACCATGAAATGTTAAATTTATGATAAAGAATTTAAGAAATGGACATTCATTTCAAAATTTACATGAATATATA
>JZKD02S0321507.1:67772-79429 GCA_000966675.3 Picea glauca
TCTCACATCACTCTCAATTCCCCATACCTAATGCATGTACTTGAAAATAAATGAATTTATGTGAAAATATGTGTTTTTCGTCATAAATAAACATTCAAAATTCATTCATTAAGTACTTATAAGATTCAGTCAGTTAGTCATTCATTCATTCATTTGTAGGAAAAAAATATTTCATGACATTAGTTTATATTATAAAAAATAATGTCATAATATTATTACAATCACTTCTCTTTTTTTCTTTTTTTCTTTTCACAAATTCATAAATCAATTGATCATATTCTACAACATCTTTATCAGTTTTGTTGGTTTCTTCTTCATATTGTCTTATTGTTTTCGGGGTCGTGTGCTCACAATGTGGATGTTGCTATAAGGTTCCATGATCTACTAGAATAATGAAGATATGTTAAATTGATATGTTTTGTTTATATCATTACAATAATTTCATTAATAAAAATAACATTAGAGTGGTCCTCTTTACTTGACGGGGCCACATCATGTACTTCATCTCCTTGTCTAGCTGCCTCATCCTGTACAGAATGACCCTCTTCATGATTTGGAGTTGAAACATGAAAGATTAAAATTAATACACTATTTCAAATTAAATATTTTCAATTTTAATTCATACTAAGTTTTTTGTAGCACATGAATACATCAATTACCAGGATGCATAGAATGAACTTCATTGGTCATTCTTTCTCCATCCTCGACATTATGTGTATTGTTTCTTTCCTTCTTAAAACAAAGAGGCTCAATATTTTATGGCCAAAATTAACAATGAATAGATTGCACAAGTAATCAATCTTAAATAAACATTTTTTATTTTATTTACCTGCGCATAGAGTGGATCACTAGAAGGATGCGTTGGCCCAAAGCCCGAGATTTTTTGGAGTTCAACAACAGTTGCAAATCCATTTTGTAAACTAAGCCTCAAGTCATCCTTCGTTTTCACTTCGTTGAACCGATTGGCCTACAATTTTGCATAAGATCATCGATTTATCTTTTATGGTGAAACAAAAACAAATTTCTATGCAATTTATTATTTGGATACAATATTTGAGTTAGTGATACTTACAATTTGAGCCACCTGATTTGAATAACTACGAGGCCTAAGATTGTACTGGCCATTCTTTTCTAGTCTAGCCTTTGTTTCCTTTAATGTGTCTAGCAACTTATGAAAAGTTTGAAATACATTAGATGTTGCAAATTTCATGTAAAATTAACGAGTAATAAACATACAATTACATTGTTCAAAGTATTTCATACCTTCCTGTTCCTGGTGGTATCTTTCCTGATTATCTTAAATCCCTTTCCCTTCCATCATGCAATACGGATTTCCACTCCTTTACTGGAATCATTGGAGAGAGCTCATACCTAGGGTTAGTTTCTATATGAACCCTATATTGGTCACTCACAATCTTTATATGTTGGCTAACTTTCTTGAGGACCTCCGCTTGGTTGAAGGTATCAACATTGAATAGCATAATCAAGGGATTAATGAGATCATATTTTAAATTTTTTCTTTTTTAATCCCACCCTATGCGGATGGTGGGCCCAAAGATCTCTAGTGACCAATAATTTAGATGTTTAAAAAAAATCATTTCCTGAAAATCAATCATGTCATAATTAGTTTAAAAAGAATGATTTACAAGTAAATTTTAATCATATTATATATAATATTTAAAATATTTTTTAAATACCTGGGATCTTCTCTATCTTTATGGGAACAAGAATTTCATCCACCAAAAATGTGTTATGTATCGTCCATGTGCTAATAACATGGGAGGATATAGGAAATGTTGCTTGAGTAACATCAATACTACTCTCAGATGCATCGACCCCTTCGCCATGTTCTACATGATATGTCTCGTGTCGAGTAGTAGAGGGTGCACCCACATCTTCCTTTTGGTGTGTCATTCTAGGTTTTTTTGACTGTTCCGTAAAAAAAATGACAAATTTTTAGATGCATGTGGGGTTAGATGCTCGTGATGTGAAGACTCATCAGTAGCATCAATAATAGGAGCAAGCCCCTCACCAATATTATGTGGACACAAATATTCATGTAAAAATAAACCATATTTTAGTTCATGACATATACGAGTAGAAAACATAAAACCATAAATGTATTTATCTTCTAATTAAATATTTGATAGCTTACATTCAATGATTTAGCTCTCATCATCAAACGATCAATATTTTCTCTATTCTCCTCTGTTTGTGGCTAAATTAATACTAAATGAATGATTTCTACATTTTGTTTTTACGTACTTGGTTAACATCTGAAATGGTTTAAGTGATGATGCAATGCCATCATCACACATTATCTCATCCACATCCATTTCTATGCATTTCTCTACTAATGGATACATAGCATGGGATAGAAATATAGAAAACATTAATATTGAAATGAAACCAATAGAATCATCGTAAGAACATGATAATACAACATATTTAATTTGTACAATTACTATGGGTTATACTAGCTAGGTCAAGGAATGTGTCCTCGGATCTATCAGGGACTTTCCCCGATCAGGCGTAACCTACAACAAAAATATTGAAAACATTAATATCAAAATGAAACCAATAGACTCATAAAAAAAAACATAATAATACAACATATTTAATTTGTACAATTTCTATGGGTTATACCATCTATGTCGAGGATGGTGTCCTCTCATCTATTGGGGAATTTCCATAGTTAGGGGCAAACTGCAACAAAATTATTGAAAACATTAATATCGAAAAGAAACCAATAGACTCTCAAAAAAACATAATTAAAAAACACATTGCTTATATTTAATTTGTACAATTTTCAATGGAGTATACCTATTTCCCCAACGATGGCATCATCTCATTCATTGGGGACTTTCCCCGATCAACAACCTGCAACAAAAATATTGAAACCATTAATATCGAAATGAAACCAGTAGACTCTTGATAAAACATAATTAAAAATGAGGTATACCTACTGCCTAGAGGATGGTGTCATTTAATGAAATATATTCCTTATATTTCTTATATAGAAATGAAACATTAAAACAAAAACAATAATTAACAAAAACATAAGTTATTAGATTCATTAATTACATGTTTGGTGAAATGTTATATTTACCACTCCCATAGTAACAATGTTTGTATATATACGTTTCAAATTGTAATTGATCAACAACTCTTCTACTGCAATTATTGATTTTATAGAACCCATGAAAACATAGTTTCATTAACTCCCCTCAAATACACAATTCAGTTGTTTATTTGTAGATTTAGGTTGTGTATTGTTTATAAACCCTACAATATTCCATGGTTCTTTTGGCCTTCCGTCAATGTACATACTCAATCATTTATTTTGATTAATTTCTTTTAGCTGTAAATGATTTGTAGACACTCTATATTTGTGCATACTACGTTTATATTGGACCAACTGCATCCAATCTACGTAATTGTAGCAGGGTTCAACATACTCCATCAATTCAATGCATCTTTTGTAACCCACCTTTATTCCATCCATGCAAAACAAACCCAAACCGTGTAATGATGATGGTGTAATCTGAAATATCCTCTCGTTCACACAAAAATTTGTGTGTAGACGAGGAAGATCCTTGGGTACCCATTGTTTCAATATAATTTTTTACCTCAAGGGAACCTAGATGTCGCCTATGGTCTCATCATCATAATAACATGACCCCCCTTCCATGAGAAACAATTCCATTTGTTTATGGAATTTTCTTCTACTATTTTGACATCTAGTTGATATTCCTCTTTTAGTCCTACTAAATGTGTCACTTTCCTATAGCCTTTATGAACTTCCCTCACTCGAGGAGAGATATGATAAATACATTTTTTGTTGTACTTGCACCCCATCGAATGAGAGAAATACTTAACAAACATTTGCAGAAGGATACAATAAAAAAACAATACACATTTTGACATTGTTATATATGTTCTTGAAAAATATAAAAATAACTTCCCTTTATATCATTTTTAAATCTTAGTAAAGGAGATAAGAGGATTTTCTAGGGTTTGTGTTGGACTAACCTATTTGTCATCCTATACTAAGATATCCTAAGATTTTTAGTGGACTACCTTAGGTATCAAAAAAATCCATTCTTTACCTTATTTAAGAGAATCTGTAGTTGACCCCATATGCCCAATGAAAATACATAGTCTCCAGTGTTCCCATCATCTTTCTTACCCTAAAAATTACCATAACCATTTTTCATGGGTTTACTCTTTCCATCACCCTGAGCTTCATTTCCCTAAATCTAGCAATCTTAACCTAGGGAAGGGCCCCTTGCATTGAATAAGAGATGATATTAACACTTGTAATTAAGTTATTTTTTATAGGGAATATTTTAGCATTTACATAGTATAGATGATATTTGACATAGTTCATGACTTGTATCCTTAAATATTTTAAATGAAAATGTCATGCTCTTTCTTATTCCAACTTGATCTTGTTATCTCCATCAGATTTGTTGACTGGCCAATATAGCATATCCTCATATTTCGATAACTTTGGTCACTCTTTTGGTAAATATGCTATAATGGTATATACTTAGTGTACGTTTCTCCACATTGGGTTTCTTTTTTACGATTTTTATTTTAGTAATAATCCCCCCTATAAAGGTAAAGACTAACAATGTGGATTTTCAGGTTTGCAATAGTTTATTCTAGAGACATACTACACCTTCAATGATAGAGTATGCATCTTAAGAACTTGGAAGGAAGGATTATGGACATGACCAAACACGAGGGAACATTTGGAGAGAGTGGTATGAAAAGGGTTTTAGTTGCAATGACTAGAAAAAAAGGAATGTTGTGGAATGTTTCTATTATGGAATTTTCTACTCATGTTGTGTGATTATTATGGTCTAGTTTTACCTAGAATTTTGAGCTCCATCATGGAAGTGGTTGCATCAGACATGTTGCATGTTTATTAAGTCAAGTCATAGGGAACCAATACAAGTTGTAGGGGATTGAGTTACCAAAAGTAACAAATGATGAAACCTCTAGTTGTTGTTGGGTTATTTGGTGTGTACTACAAGTTCTATAATGAGCTCCACTCTTCCATGTACTCTAGTGAAATTTTATTATCTAAGATATTCATGTAATAGAGATCATTTATATGAGTTCATATCACCCTAGTTTCTATCTATCTTTGTCTCAGTGAGTTAATAATTTGAAAACAAAATTTATTTTCAATAATACTTTTCCCACGAATCATGTAGGGATTTTTCCACAAATTATATTTCTACTTCGTTAATGGGAACTTCCACAATGGGACTTTTTCCTCAAGGGTATTTTCCATTTTAACATGGCCTGAATCACTAAAATTTCAAAAAAAATAGATGGTTGAGAACATAATTGTACATCATCGGAAAATAAAACAAAAAACAAATTATCTACTTATTAACTCACACTCTTTGTCTCTACTGACCCTTACATGAAAGGTTATGCTTAATGAATACTTATAAGAAGGAAACCCACTTTATTACCACCATATGTTTATGTATGAGTTTATAAGAAGGAAAATCCTTAAGACTCTCATTTGTTCCTCGCAAATCATTCTCTCATCCTTGTAACTACGCCAGCTCTATGCTTAATGAAAAATTATAAGAAGGAAACCCGTTATATTAACAAAATATGTTTATATATGATGTTATAAAAAATAAAGCCCTTCAAACTTAAATTTTCTCCTACTTGCAATGCCATGAGCACTTACCATCTTGTTCATCATTCTCCTTCCAAATTCTATTCACAGGTATTATATTTCTCAATCTATTTAACATCTACAACCTCACTTTTAATATGATTTGTTCTTCCATAAAACAATTGTCCATCCATTGGAGAAATCATAATTATGTTATTTCTTTACATAGTAGAAGGATGGATGTATCATCAAGAACTATATCCAACCACACCACATCATGTCTAGTGTGGGTACCATGGGGACAAATGTTGTATGCTTACATATTCTCAATAACAAGTAACCCCCTCCTTTTTGAGCTAAGGTGAGAAATATTGACCACAATTTGATCTCAATTCACATTTATTGGATAATTATTCACATCCCACTTCCTTGGCATTGCACTCACATTGCACCTTACTAAGGATTTTAAGGAATTCATACATGCATGAAATGGGATTTCAAGGAATTCATATGTGTTGGAAAGTATAACAATTCCACTTGGGATGTTTCATATACAAAAATAGTGAACCGAATATCAATTTTACTTATTAACTAGCAGATTCATGAAACATAGTTATATGGATCATTACATTTTATCATTTATTATTATGTATTATACAAACATCTATGTACATTTTTTAGAATTTTCTTTCTATTCTTGTATATTTTTCTTCTCTTATAAGCTTTCTTCCTCTAGAAGTTAAAAACCTTGTTTGAAATAAACACTTCAAGGGTTTCCATTTTTATCCTCACTATATCTCACACCATTCGGAATTGCATGATCAAGGCCCTACATCTAATCTCCTTGAGGATTTCCACCTTGTACTCCTTACTATATCTAGTCTCTTTAATATGCTTCACATTTTCGAAGTTACACATTTGGATCAAGGCACACCCTCTCTTACTTGGTATATGAGTCAAGGGAACCATAACTTGTTGGAGCCATATTTCCTCAACTATAGATAAAAAATGGGAATTGTGAATTGCGCTATAAAACTTGAAGCTAGATCTACAATATGAAGGGATGTCGAACCTCTTTTAGCAATTTTGCAAGGCCAAAAACCACTCAAAAAAGATGAAATTTGTAAAAGTTAGTTTTTTCCCAAAAAATGATAAATCTAGGATATGTTAAATATTTTTTAAAATTGACATTGATTGGCTTCAAAGTATAATTTCCATCCTCAAATTGTTGATACAATACATTATATCTTGGAAATGTAGTGGGAAGGGGGAATCAATGCATGACTTGGTAGATAAGCATACCAATTTTGGCAGAGGCATTGTTGGTTCTTTGATCAAATCCCCCTTGGTCGCTTTGTCTCTGATGTTGTCTCCTGCTTGACCCTTGATGTCGCTGTCTCCCTCTACTGTCTCTCCTTCTCTGATAAAATCCCCCTTGGCCATGAGTTCTCTCTTTCTCTGTCTCTGTTGCAGGGTTTTGGCACTCCATGTCCTCCAACTACAAGATTTGAATGGGCGTGGGATTCCCCTACAATACCAATGTATGAGCTTAGTAAAGGTCCTGATCTGACAGGTTTTAGATTGTCTCTATTTCTTTGAAAAAATACCCCTTGGTCGTGGGTTCTCTCTTCCTTTGTCTTTGTATCAGGGTTTGGGAACTCTACATCCTCCAACTGCAAGCTTCTATGAATGGGCGCGGGTGCGGGAAGGGGGAGTTTATTGCTGGGTTTTTTTATTTGTGGAACTTGAATGTTTATGTTTTGATTATATATATATATATATATATATATAATAATTATATTTTATTGTTTTTTTATGTTTTTTAATTTTTTGTTTTGTTATATTAATTTTATAATTGTTCTATATATAATTATTATAATTATTATATAACCTTAATAGCATTAATTTAATTAACATTGTTAATCCCTAAATACTGGAACAATACTCCTTAATTGGGGCATATTACATTAGTAATGTTATTTTATTTATGTCGGCTTGGGTCCATTAGTTGTAATTGTACCTTCTAGTCTCCTATATATACCAAGGAGACATTTTCATTTGGAATCATCTTGTATTTGGACATTTATGTGGTGTATAAGGAGGTTCCCCCATCGAAGAGGCTTATTATATAAATATATCTATTTTTCAAGGCGTTGAGTACTTATTCTGAGGTTTTTCTATGCTATATTGATATTTGGCTCCTAACATATGGTATTGAAACACACAGTCTTGGGGTTTTTCTACTACATCTGAGACACCTTGGAATATTCGCTATAAAGTTTTTTTTCTAAGAATTTTTAGAAGGAACCGCTTGGAGGATATTTAGAAGATGGATCAAGGTACGTTGGGTTCAAATTTCAGCTCCAGAGGCCTTATACATTCGGATATACAACATGTGTAAGATAAAGTTTTGGAATCTTTCTAAATTGATTCATCGCAGATTTTTCATTATAAACTATTTTCTGTAATGTTTCAAACTTTGAAATCCACAGTATATTCACAGAAATTATTGAAGTATATATGATAAAAAAATCATCTTTTGGGTTATCTTACATTTGTAGATACACCCTGTGGAAGATAAGGTATATGACTAGTCCTATTGACTAGTCTCAAGAATGTGTTTCAGGTAAAAGTATCATAAATTACTCCTAGAGTATCAAAATTGAGTGAGACTAGTTGCATTGGATACTAGACAATCTGTAGTATTTCTAGTATAATTTTCAGAATTGTATATCAATTATTGTGTGGGGGGAACACTATATAAGTGAGATCTCTTGGAAAGGAAAAAAATAAGCAAGTTATGAGGAATTTATTATACATTCCACTTGGAACATCCAATTTTGATCAGACCTATGGAATTGCATAGAAGAAATATCAGAGAACTACAAAAAAGAATTTATCATACCCAGAAGGGGCGAAATTTTGGAGATAAAATAGAAGAAATATTTTCTAGCAGAACCACCTCAAAATCAAGGTTTGAAAGTGAAACTTGGCCAACATGCCACCAAAAAGGGAACTTATACACCAAATAAGCCTCCAGATAGTCTTACTTAGACTCTTTATGAAGATGAATAAATGTGTAGGGACATAAATGATTTACAAAAGAAGACGGTGACAAAAGATAAACTACAAGGGATGATGGATGGTTTAAAAAGGGAGATCATGAAAGGATTGAAAAATTTCCTAATAGAGAGGAAACCTGAAAGTGAAAATGTATCCCATGAAATTCATAATGAGTACACAAGGAAAAAGAATCAAGAATGGAGAAAATTCAACTTTGGGTTGAAGACCAACCACGTTCCTAATATCAATATGAGGAAGTTTGATGGCAAGGACCCAATCACATGGATACTTCGGATGGAGAAATTATTTGATATACATGATGTGCCACATACACAAAAGGTATGTATTTCTTCTTTATATTTAGAACCAAATCAATTTGTGTGGTATCGATGGCTTTGTTCTCGCAAATCACTCGTCACTTGGACAATTTTCATGGAAGAAATGATAGCACACTATGAGGATACAAGGAGCAATACCTTCTTTAGATGATTGATAAATCTCAAGAAAAAGGGTTCAGTTATAGAGCACATTGAGAACTTGCAATGATTGAAAATAAAGGTAACACATATTCCAGATGATCACTTGATTGATGTATTCATAGGAACTTTAAGGGATAACATTCAACATGAGGTTCGCCTTTGGGAACCCAAATCATTGGAGAATGCATTTAGGGTGGCAAGAAATGTTGAAAGTAAAAATATGGGTATGGCTACTAGAAGAACCACTCCTAACATCTATGAAGAGAATACTACTCATTATTCCAAAACACCTCAACCTACAAGGTTGACACCTCAACAATTGGAGGAAAGAAAAGAAAAAGGTTTATTCTTTAATTGTGACAACAAGTACAATAAGGGACATAAGTGTGGTGATAAGAAATTATTATACATAGATTGTGAAGAGGAAGAAGAACAAGAACAACAACAAGAACCATCTCAATATGAAAATGTAGAAGCGATTTATTCTGAAGAGTTGGCTCCCATGATATCGTGTAATGCATTGGCTAGAATTAGCACTCCTAAAACCCTCAATATTGAAGGATATATATAAAAAAAGGTAATAGTCCTAATTGATTCTAGTAATACTCATAATTTAATTCACTATAAATTAGCGAAAGATCTCAATTGTTGTGTGTTATCACATATAGTTTTCAAGGGAAACGGGTTGTCCAAGTTTGCGACCTGCACAAGAAACGTCAAAGAGAAATGTTTAGAGCAGTCCATTTTGGGCTTGAAATGAAAGCAACATGAGATATTAGCTTCAGCAACGGACATTCCTGAGGATATCAGATCGACAGTTCACAAAAATTGGGGGTTCGAAATATTGTTAAAGTTGTTTGTCAAAGCGGCCAAAGCCAGAAGTGTCGAAGGCCCGAACTGAATCTCGACCATCCATTGGTGGGGCCATGCATCAACAGATCCATAGCTCTGGGTAAAAGAAGTTGAAGACAGAGGAGGTTTGAGATTTGATTTTCCTGGAGCCTAAAGACCTGAAGGGATCTCATCCATCGATCTCTGGAGGCCACACATTGTCAAATCATCCTCCAAGAGGTATTATTGTTCAACTCCAAAAGTAGTGTCCCCCTCCCCCAAGCCACAATTTGGTAGATTTTAAAGTTGGTGGGTGGTTGAGCTTGGAAGTGGCGCTAAATCTAGTGGGTGCACCCAGATCTCATATCGAGACCAGATCTACGACTACAGTTCATTGTGGGGATGCAAAATTCTCGGGCGATTATTTTCTTGAGCGGTCCCACAATTGAAACTTTGGTTTGGGAAAAGGACTATGTGGAAAGAAGTGGTGGATTGTGGGCTCAAAAATGGCATGAACCCAAAGAACCTTTTAGCGGCCCTGCAAACACATGTTTATATGGTTTCCTACCTGAGAGCACCATGTGGTCTCCCCCTGGGAATTTAATCTCGTTGATTTCCCGATGGAGATAGTTAATGAAGGTGAGGAAGTTTGGTCAAACCTCATCTCACCACTTAAATGGAAAGCTATAAGGACTGTCTGCAAGACGACTCTTCTGTAGGTCCATGCTGAAAAACAATTTTGCTCGACATAATCTTGCATCTAACAGAAGCTCACGTCTGACAGAAGATTTCATCTATAGTCTTCCATAGAACACACAAACGTATGGCATTGAATGAGAAGCTTGAGCATGCCTCTGCTGGTAGTGGCGAATTTGTTTTAGTATATAGGAGTCATTTTGATATTTTGTAATGGTTGATGGTTGAGCTAAGATCTCATGTTGTAAAGTTTTAATGAAGCTCTGGTTCTCTAGTTATGTAACTTGATTTGAGACTTCTTTTTTAATAAAATTCAGCTTCTATTTCCATCTTATTTTTCTCTGATAGTGTGCATTATTGAAGGATTGACATGGATTGTTATAGTTGTGTTGTGATGTATGTTTGATTGTAGTTCTATTTTAACGCTCTTCATTTTACTGAAACTTCGAATCCAAGAGGATCTTTTTTTCTGAGTTTTTATTCCTTAGGCTACTCGAAGAATGGATTTCCATAGAATACCTCTGCATTCTCCTCACCAATTATTCCTCCTACTGACTTTACTATAACTTACTTACTGAAGTTGGATCAAGACCTCAACTGCTTGTGCATGTTGGTCCAACATTGCTGAGTTAAAATGATATTTTCTTGAGTCTACTCCAATTTGAACTCTTTAAATTATTCATTGTGACATACAAACTGATGGTTACTAGTTACCTCCAATGAAATCTAGAGGTGACTTCTAGTGCTAACATGTTAAGCCCTAATATGGGCTCATTACCCCTTAATTCGAGCATATTAGATTAGTAATGTTATTTTATTTATGTTTGCTTTAGGCCATTAGTTGTAATTTAGATTAGTAATGTTATTTTATTTATGTCAGCTTTAGGCCATTAGTTGTAATTATACCTCCTAGTCTCCTATATATACCAAGGAGACATTTT
>JZKD02S0321507.1:100961-129705 GCA_000966675.3 Picea glauca
TTACTTTATCATTTCTTGATTTTTTCACTTCTCTTGATTATTTAAATAATCCACCTTGAATAAATAATATTAACCCATTTCTAGGTCACTTGACCTATTTTCCTTATTTTTAAGGGTTAACCACTTTCCATAAATATTCCTTCTTGATTTTGTCACCTTATTTTATTATTTCTTATTTTAGGTCACTTTGACTTCTTTGACTTTGGGGGCTTCAAGCATTCATGTGAGGGTCCTTCATCTTCGTAAGGCCATAACTCTCAAACTAGGAGGAGTTATGTAACATTCGACATACCACCAGAAATGGCATGACAAGCACTATCCATCTAGGATAGTTTCACCAACAATTTCCTTGATCTTCATCTCGTTATTCCTCATACAAGCATGGGTCCTCCAACCTTTCTTTTAGGATAACTCAATCTGTAAAGCGTCTTCCCATGAGGGCTTTCACCATAAGGGGACCACTTTGGAGTTCATTTGTTTATACACCTTATCAATCATGATAAGACAATAATGAGAGCATGGGTCCTCCCACCATTCTTCTAGGATAACTCAATCCGCAAAGCATATTCCCATGAGTGCTTTCACCATAAGGGAACCACTTTGGAGTTCATCCATTTGTGCACCTTATCAATCATGATAAGACAATAATGAGTCATTTATACATTTTTCCAACAATGCTTCATATACCAATGGAACCGCATTGATCCATCTTCATCATGTATCAATGACAACTCATTGATCCATCTATGCATTCTCATCAAGGACAATACATATTATATTACATAAATCATCAGTCAATCAATCCTTTGACATCAATCAATCACTTGACATCAATCAGTCACATCAATCAATCAAACCATTGGCATCAATGACACCATGATCCAACAGTTCCCCGCATGGAATAATTGTTTAATCGATATGAAAAATGTTACACAACATACTACATATTGTACTATAACCAACACATTTTTTCTTACTGAATTTGGATCTATTATGAAGAAGTTATGACATTTTTACCCGAAACACCTGTTTTAGACTAGTTTCAGGACTAGCCACAAAGCCTATTTTCCACGGAGTGTAATTCAAACAATACAATGACCCATGAGATAAAAATTTTACCACAAATACTTGGATATGTTTCCTCAATTGAATATCCATTTCATGGTCTGAATCATTCTATAAAAAATATTATTGCGGAAATGGTGAGATGACTTGTAAATAACATACCTTAGAAGGCATCTTCAAAAGAATTTATCCTCCCTTGAATTCCGGCCTTATTTTCTTCACCTTCCCTCTGAAATTCGACTTAGATATCCCTTGGTTACCTCAGTCACCTATAGATATTCAATATGCTCAACTGTGATGTAAAATGAGAGAGCCTTGCCTCTTATTTATACTCTCCATCTTCTAGGTCACTTAACCCATTTATCGGTCACTTAACCTATTTCTAGGTCACTTAACCCATTTCTCAATCACTTAACCTATTTCTAGGTCACTTAACCCATTTATAGGTCACTTAACCTATTTTCCTCATTTTTAGGGTTAACCACTTTCCATAATTAGAAAGTTCTCGATTACTTTATCATTTAAATATTCCTCCTTGACTTTGTCACCTCACTTTATCATTTAAATAATCTTATTTGATTTTGTCACTTCACTTTATTATTTAAATAATACTTCTTGACTTTGTCACTTTACTTTATCATTTAAATAATAATTTCTTCTTTGCAAGCTCTTTGACTTCTTTGACCTTTTGGGGCTTCAAGCCAACATATGAGGGTCCTCCAACTTCGTAAGGCCATAACTCTCAAACTGTGAGGAGTTATGTGAGATTCCACATACCACCAGAAATGGCATGACATGTACTATCCATATATAATAGTATTACCTACAAATATATAAAAAATCATACCATTATCCATCAAACAAACTTGGGTCCATTACCCAAACCTAGGTTCTCCAACTTCTCATGGCCATTACTCTCTAACAGTGAGGATTTATGTGACGTTCCACATACCACCAGAAATGGAATGATATGTACTATCCATATAGAATAGTATTACATTCAAATATATTAAAACTCATCCCATTATACATGAAACAACCTAATTCAGTCCATTACCCAAACCTTTGTGCTACTAAAATTCGCTACCGAACTTTCTCTGAGGGTTGACGTCAATCAATAAGGTTTGACATAAATGCACAATATCACTCTCCAATGGTTGAAATCAATGACAACCAACAATCCATACCAACTATCCATCAACCTAAGCCAATTTTCTGAAAAAACACACTTTGATACCACTTAATGAACACCCCCACCATCACCTAGGGTCCAAAAACCTATCGGTCTAAGGATCTTCGAATGATCAAAGTTGGATCATCTCACAAGGTCCTCCCTGGACCATTTCTTGGCTTTCCACAGGTCATTGTCTCTAAATTCAATCTAAAATGGCTCCCCGGTAGGATCCTTCTAGTCATACGCTACGTTCTTATGACCTTGGGCTCAAAACCATGGGATAAACCCTTCAGGCTCTAATAAAAAACACTCTACCTCATGGGCTTCAGAGCTTCGGGCTCTATGGGTTTACACTCTAGTTCCCTGGACTCACGAACTGGTAAAGTCCCAAAAACGCCAACAAAGTTCGATGGCTTACAACTCTCCGTTCAAATAAAGGGTTGGAAAGGATTTCAATAGACTGGGCTTTGATATATCTTTCATGCATCGACTTCCAATTCTTCTCGTAGTGAAGGACCACCTAACCACCCCCTCAGTGGATCAATGTCTTTGAATGATGGCATGTGGATGGCCCAAATCATTTTGGGATTTGGGGCCCTGAGGATTCTCTCATCTCCAGACTTCAAATCCTATAAACGCTTTATGAGTGGAGTCGGTCTCTGCCCTCCATGTGTTCCTAAGGAAATCAACAATTGATGACGTTTTTTCCCTTGGGCCTCCAAGTGTCTTGGCACTCTCTTCCCCTTGAAACCTTTGAATCCTCAATCCTCTAAACTCTCTAATTCGCTAAGAATTTCCCTCTACATTAACGGTCCCGATGGACTCCGTGAATTTGGTCTCTAGGAGTCCTTCCTTCGCTCCTTATGTTCCTCCTTGTCTCGAATAAAGAAACTACAGAGGGCTCAATATTCTACCACATGTCCCTCAAATATGATGGTCAGGATGGGGTTCATGCCTCCATTCCTTCGGGGGCCTGGGCTTATCGAAATCTACCTTGAGCTCCTTCGAAGAACTCCTCCTCCAGAGTGTGGGATCCACTAGATCCGATGGTTGTCGGCCTCCATTCCATATCTAACGATTGGGATATATTATTATTCCTTGAGCACCTTCTCCATATCTAACAGTTGTCCGTCCTCCACACCTAGGTCCGATGACTAAGATCTAGTATCCTCGTGTTCGCTCCTCTTCTTTCCTATACCCATATATAATAGTTCATACTACTCCTAGATTTCGATCCAATGGCTCTTATTCCCTCTCCTTCGTTGTTTTCACTCTTCCCTTCTGATGGGTTACTTTGAAAATATTCAAATTCCACGACCTTTGATCCTCCTACGAGCACAATTGTTTGGGTCTTGACTTGTGTTGCTAGGAACCATTATCCCTCCTGAGATTTATTTCCATAGATGTACAATATCTATATCGCCCCTCTACATGCTCCTTTTATTTCCTCACGGTCTGAGAGTTGTACTATTCTTGGTATTCTTCACTCTTTGCAGAGAATCTGTGAACAATGGCACTATTTCTTCTAAGATTTTGACTCCTTCAAGGATTTCGAAGGGCTTGGCCTTTGAGTAGTTCCTCCTTTGCAAGACCAATAACTTGGTATTTGGTTGGGTTATGAAAACCTCTACTCCTCCTGATATTTCGAACTTGAGACAAGTTATTTTTGTGCACTATTTTCACTAACTCTCCTGAGCTTTATATGTTTCTCGAATGTCTAAAAGGATCTCTCCCTTTTCCTCTTTCACAATATTTCTTGCCCACCTAGCACCCAACGCTCTTCCTCCTAAGCTCTCTGAACCTAAAGGTTCTTGGATTCTACAAATCCTTGTAGGCCCTTTCTTCCAGAGTGTTCAACAACTCTTTTCTCCTCAATTTCTCCAACACTTTTGAAAAGGGTTGGTATTGTTCACTCCTCACACCTCCTTCTTAATCCACCCTTTTAGAGCTTACAAAGTATTCATCAACTCTATCTCCTATGGATTCTTTACAAAATAATTCCTCTATAGTATTCTGTAACTCTGAGGCTCATTTTGTGTTTGAGGTTGATGTCTTGTGCCCACCTGGCAGATTCTCTTCTTGAATTCCAAACAAAATTCAATCACGTACTCGTTGCATTAGTTTCATAGAGTTTACAAAACTTTGTTTTGTACTCCTTGCACTAGCCTAAAAGAACCCAAAACTCTCAAACAAACTCACACAACGACAGAGAATTCCATATTACTCATGTGGATTGAAACATACATGAATATCTAAAACGTACACATATGAAAATAGATAGATAACATTCACATCAAACATAGGAAACTCATGGACCATACATAGGGATTCATATGCATGAAAAACTACTATTTCATTAATATAAATTTCATCTACAAATGTGTAGAAGGCTGGACTGTAACAAATTCCTAGATCTTCTCCTCTCCTCTCCTTGGCTTACAATGATTCTATGATCAATCTTCAGTAGGCTCTCAAAAAATGTTTTTGGGCATAAGTTACATTGATATATATAAGAGGGAGCTCAGCAAGATTTCCCTCCAAGACACATGAGTGTTATAAAATCACCATTACAACGCCTATATACCGAGGCTTATTGCAATGAATGTTCATGTACAACTTCAGATCCAAGGCAATGTTAAGGATGTGTACAACCTATTAGGACCATCATTTTATCAATTAGAGTTAGTCCTAGATGAGTCATGGTTCATGTTTCAAGGCGTGTGAGGTCGGGTATTGAACAACGAATGGGTCAAATTTATCAAGTGGCGGGTCTGGCCCTTGGAGTTGGGAAAGGCCGTCATAATTAACCATGTCCAAACTATAAAGGTCCTTTTTCCAAAAGGTCGGGTACTCTCAGAAAGAGGGAATTTACGTCCCAGAGGTTGAGGCAAGTTGTTAGATTATAGGTTACTTTGGTAGATATAACAACCATCATCAACTAATTATAAAGTCAGAAAGGTTAAGAAATCAATACAATCATATCACATATACTCTACATCTCTTATCATCTATACATTTCACACTTTGAAGTGTACCTATCATGTGAGTGTGCCTCACAAATCTTCAGCCTTCTTTGAAACTTCTCGTCACCATGGATTCAACGTCCTTTTCCATTATTCCATCCCTTTCTTGTTCAATTATAAATACCAGTCACCCTGCATGTTTCTCCTTTAGCATCCAAGTTTTTTCTTTTTCTGTGATTTCTCCTATAAGTCCTAGGTCCTTTCACTATGACAAGGTTGATTTTCATCAGTTTTTTTGTGAATATGTTTAATAAATATTGTCATGTCTCTTTCATTTTCAGTCATGGTTTGAATCCTATTGTAGTTTATCATGAGCTATTCTGTCGGGCGATAGTTCCTCTCGTAGTCAACCTTTCTTCCTCAGAGTCCTTTCTTGTCACGCCAAATAATTTTTCGCGTCCAATATCCCTGGCTCACCACCAGTGTCACAGTGCCTTGCAACCATGCCATAATTTTTTGTCACACTTCCTTATTGGGACGAGACTACTATTACCATTTATCACGACGTCGACCTTCGTTTTCACCAAAAGTCTTCATAGCTCCTGGCAGTCGCGAAGTGACCTCCTAGATTTATTCTTTCATTTCGTGCAAATATTCCGCCATTGCCACTCCGACAGGTCTCTGTGTAGTATATTATTCTCCATTTTTCGCATGAAGAGAGTGTCATCTTTCATTACCACACATGCGTGAAATAAATACACGTTTTCATCATGAAAACATCTGAAGACATAAGGAAAAATGAATGAAATTGAAGAGATGTGAAGCCCGAACCTCAGGTCTTGGCATTATTCAATGAAGATCCAAATGTTAGGGCATCTTTTGAACAGGTCGGATGTATGCGATATTGTGAGAAAATCCAAGGATATAACATGAAACTAGTTGAACAGTTTTATCCCATATTTAACTGGTTTTTCATGATCATTGCAGGAATCACATTCTGGGTGACAGAGGAAACTACATCATCCACGACAGAGATCCCTCTGTGTGGTGAAAGGTGGTCTATGGGAATTCCTTTAGATGTATTATGCTATGAATAATTCATCAAGACAAACTTCCTGAACAGGAAAGTCAGAACGGGGGTTTGAAATCGGTATCTACAGTATCCTTTTCAGAAGCTCCTGAAGGTGATTAGAAGGTATTTCACCTATGAAAGAATGTATGATAGAATATACCCACATCACATCAGGACGTTGATGCCTTTTGTTCAGCCCTTCATTTTTGGGATAATGAATAGCACAATTTTTTACTGAGTATGAGTTGCGCAAGCTTCAGAAGAAGCTGGACAACAGAGCAATAAAGAACACCAAAAATTAATTGTGAAAGACAGCGCAATGCCAGCTAAGAAAAAATGGTTGCAACAGAACAAGAAATCATGCAAGCTGAGACAAAAGACACAACCTAGCTTATATATAGGGATGAACATGACTATAAAAGGGTTATCTATAGGTTCAGTTGAATTGTGATCTATTTCGGCCTTATATTTCCCTCTTTGTTAGGTTGTTTTTAGTTGATTCAAGCAAAGGTTTGAGTCTGTAATGTAGTTTGTACACCTTTAAAGAGTTAGAGATCTGGGACTTTAGTCCAGAGACAATATTATGTAATAGAGCACTAATGTATGGTTCTGATATTATAAATGAAGGAAGATTCTGAATATAATATAAAGAAGGACCTAAAGTTTCAAAATATGCTATGTCTTCCTATGTTTTACTCATGCAATACAATATTTCTTTATGGTTTATAAGTTCCTCATAATGGTTATGTGTTTAAATTCATTTTTCCAACATAAGTAGGTTTGATTCTTGCACACATAAGATCCATATCTGTTCGATAGGTATATTTCTTGTGCAAGATCAGGATCATCCCTGAAGGTTCTGTGAATCCTCCTAAGTCTTTTCCTTACCCTTCCCTACCTATTTGTCTCAACATCTCTTCAGGTGATACTTATTCTCTTCGGAGGAGATGAAAATGCCAGTGCTCTAGACTACTCAGTGCCTTTTGTTGGTAACCTGAGAAGGACCCTGGTCTGATCAAACTTGCGCCAACAAAATGGTTTTGTTGTTGTTACCTTCATTAAAAGGGAACCTATAGGTAATATGCTTCTGTGGATTCAAACATATAGAATTGACCAATGATGCGAAATAAACCATGAAACTTTCTTATGGAAAAAGAGGAACCGAGGGGAAAATCAGTGGAAGATACTCATGAAGGAATAATTTACTGAGAAAGATCGAGCAACCAGTATGAGATTTTCTCGGTTAAGTTCCCAGAATAAATTTTCCACTGGATAAAGAGGCTCCAAGAATCTCCAGAGTTCCAAGAATGAGTAAAGAGCATCTGTATGTGGGACACAAAAAAAATTGCAACACTCCATCGTCTGGATTGTCTAGTGACGAGAGCAGTTGATTTCTGGGTCAGTACCACATTAGAAGGATATGTTATCGAGTTTGCAGCTGAGAACCACTAATCGTTTTTGTGCGCAGAGGATATTTTCAAGAAATATGCAAGGGGAAGAATGCCGAGAGAGATCATCCGGTGGATTAAAGTTTTCTTTATGGAAGAGTGGATGCTGAATATGTCCCTGACTGATATGGAAGCATAAACACCCTCACTTGAGGTAGGTAAAGGTTGGGGTAGAGTCATGGCCTGAGAGAAGGGAAGGGTTCTTTGAAAAATGGGGGGGAAACAATGAGAAATGGACTGAAGAGATGAGAGAGCCTTCAAGAGAGTCGCCATAGTTGAGAAGTGGTGGTGAAAAAAGATCAAGATAGAAACAATACAATCCGATAAATTGAGGAAATAAGTCGGATCAGGAGAAGCAGAGGAAAGACAAATGTAAGCTTTGTGGAGGATGAGAAGATAGGAAACACTGTCGAGTCAAATATTAAGTGAGAGAGAAGTGCAAAGAGAAAGAAGTCCCTAGGAGGTTGGACAAGAAGGATAAGGTGTAGACGTAAGAGAGGAAGAATCTGACATGAATATTGAAGAAGAAAGATAAGATTTAGCCTCGATGACATGAGATATCGAGAATCCAGCTGAGGATATCATTCCAGTGGAAGAAAATAAGAACCCCCAGATCAAAGAAAACCACCCCAAAGCCAGTGGCGCTAGTTCTGAATCGCCCATACCCCAAGTGTCTTCTATACAAGTGGTACTTTTGATACTACCTTCTCATTCTAGTTCTATTCTAGTACAATTAGTTAGTCAGTCATAGCCAGGAAATGCGAGTACATGGAGGATATTGGGATCCCTTGGTAGATAGCATGCAAGATCATTAGGTTTTATTTTGATAAGAAAAAAAATATCAACAATGGTTGGTCATGCAGGAGGTTCAATTTTCCGATACCTAGAATTTTGGGGTAAGGGAGATGAAGATGTTAAGAAACATTGGTTCTTGTGTGAAGCCATCTAGAGATACAGAGGGAATCTGGATGAGAATAAGTTGCTCAAGTTCTAGAGTACCTTAAGAGGTTGAGATCTCAAGTGGTACATGAATATCATTGAGCCAAGAGTGCCAAGAATGCAAGGTCAAGCGTTCACACTTGGCCAGGTACAGAAAAGGTTCATAACAGAGTTCAAAATACCTCAGTTAGAACAACAGGCTATGTCTGAGTTGCACGAGATCCAACAACGAGAAGGTGAATCAACCTAGGAATATATCCAGAAATTTAAAGATGATATAGGGAAGTTAACACATCCAATCCATGAGGAACATCAAAGGGAATGGTATATCCAAGGATTTCTACCTTTGAGCCGGATTCCACTAATGCAACAACGGATAGCCACCTTAACAAACACCTTGGAACAATTGATGAAAATTGAAGACATGGCATGATACCCTGGGAGGCTGAGAGTGAACATACCCCCAACAGATGCTAACTTGGGACAAATACAAGGGAAAATATCGATGCTTACAAAAAATATTCAAGAGTTGAAAATACCTATACCAGGAGGACCGCAGGTCTGGTCCACCGAATGTTATACAGAAGGACATATGGTTAAAAAAGTTCCATGAATGAGGGGAATGGGACCTCCTCAGAATCCGATGGGACCCCCACCAGGACCAACGGGAGTATTTGTGCAGGTGTCTACAAAATTGCCATTCCATAAACCTACCCCTTATCATGCTTTTCTAGGAAGTCAAGCATCACTAACAACTGAGTGTTGTGAAATCTACTAAATCCATAGGCATGGGCCAAGACACTACCCCATTATGAAAAAATATCAACAGTACCAAATACAATACACTATGAGTTCTGTTCATCTACCACACACACTTCCAATCAATGTAGGGCATTGGATGTAGTTGTAGACAGGTTGGACTGAACAAGATTCAGGGTGAATGAAAACCCTCAGGGACTAGGAAGAGGTCGAGGAGGTGGATCCAGAGGAGGAAGAACTGGGGGAAGAGGGCCAATAATATGTTATAACTGCTATGAGCAAGGCCACATGGCTAGATACTATCCTCATCCAAGGTGACCATGGTGCTCTCATTGCAGAACCAATGGGAACACAACTAAAGATTTCCCAAAATTAATTGCAAAATGGAAAGATAGGGCACGACAATGAGGAACTAACCTCATCAGTTCAGAAATAAAGAGAGTTATTAAGGGACAATTTCCCAACCTCAACATCGTTAATTGAGGAGGATAAAAGACAAGAGCTGATGTTTATACTCTACCCTAGATCCAAAAATCAATACCTAAATAAGATAGGTATGACCCTCTAAAACAAAAAAAAATCTTCAAAGATGTCGTAGAAGTATTTCAAAATATTCCTAGCCCTGATATGCGAGTGAAGACCCCATATCCTATTGGTTATCCTAGGATTACGCAAGTCCCTTCTTCACCCCCTACACCCAGAAACCCGGTAGTCATACCGAGACAGCCCGAGCAACCTCAAAATTTAGTTGACCTTTGGTTTCAATTATTTTCTGACATTCTCAAAAATGACCAATTAATAGAGAAGTTGTGCAATGTGCTATACCTAGTCTTAGGGAATGAAGAACCCATATAACCAAGAATAAGGGATAATCTTCTTGAGAAGAATACTCAGAGAGTGTAGAGAAGAAAAGTGCAGACTGGAAAATAATTCATATTAGCAGCCCAATTATATGAATTTGAGATTAAGGATGTCATGTTGGATCTGGGATATGATGTGAAAATTCTCCCTAAGAAGACCTAGTAAGCCTTAGGAAAACCTAGGATGACATATTCCCCAATTCAGTTAAGAATGGTTAATCTATATTGCATTTTCCCCATAGGAAGACTGAAGAATATGGAAACCACTGTTGCAAGAGTACATACAGTGGCTGAATTTTAAGTGAGTGAGATCATGGGAGATAAGGACCCTTACCCTGCACTACTTGGCTTTGATTGGGCCTATGAAAACTATGCAATAATCAACTTAAAGAAAGACACCACGACCTTTGAGGCTGATGGAATCAATGTAGTTCAACCTTTGGATCTATATGTAGGGCCCAGATATATAGAGCCAATAGACAATAATATGGAGGGAGAAGAATTAGATCAGTTTTACACTATAACAGTAGGAACAAGAGATGATTATATAAATCCTACTACTGATGGATCCGTAAGTTGGAGAAGCATACAGTCAACAAATGAAGATTTTGAATTGGATTTTGACAATTGGCAACAAGGGTCATATGAAATATTCTCAAGAAGATGTACAAATGTCAAAGTAAATAGATGGGTTGGGACCCAAGTCAAAAAACACCCAGTATATGATCGCAACTCAGAACGCGACAATTTTCTACTCAACATGGAAGAAACGGTAGTAGAGGACCAAATAATCTCAGTATTGGATGTATCTCTCTAGGAAACACCTACCAGATGGTGGACCAACCATAAAGCCTTACTTAGATATTGGGACTATGTGAAGCAAGCTATCAAGTATAGGTATCAAAACAAAGAGAAGTTGGAAGCAGAGATGCAGACAAATTTCCAAGTTGCGCAACTATTCAATGGAGATTCTCATCCTAAAGTACATATCAAACAATAAGTGATACAATGGGAGGTTGTGGAAATACCCTCTCACTTCTGGGTTTAGGTATTTCCCCACTCTCTAGGTCCAATCCCAAAATCTTGTTTCATACACAAGGAAACCATAAGACATACTAGCGACTGGTAGACACTGGCAACTCAAAGTTTCAAGGAATTCTCATTTACAAGTAAGTACCCTAAGCTTGAAGTAGTTTTGCAAAATATTGAAGAATTTCTTTTTACAGATAATAGTAATCAGAAATCAAAATTAGTAGTATGTTCCAAGCATATTCAGAAACTTCAGGCTAACCTTCACCTTCCCTCAACCAATAAGCCTATAGAATTCTATCATATTAGCATAGATTCAGAAATCCCAAGTGACTTAGAGGAATTAAGAAACCTACCCATCAAAGAGACAAAAGGGAATAGAGAAATCCAAAACACCATACCTAGTTACACTGATAGTTCTTACAATCACCCATTAAAATTGTCCAAAGTCAATATAAGGACCACATAGAAACTTAAGATACCATGGTGGGAGACTACTGATATGAGCAAGCTATTCAAGAGATATAGAGCCTGCTGCGGGAATATGAGGATTTGTTCCCAAAGACTTTTTCAGAGTTGAAGGGGATCAAAGGAGTTATGGGAGAAATGAAAATTGAACTGAAACCTGGATCCAAGCCTATGAGACATAGAACATAAAATATTAACCCTATATTAAAAGATAAGTTTAAGAATGAGATAGATAATATGTTGGAAGAAGGACTCATTTTTGCAGTGGAAGAAGTAGAATGGGTCAGCCCGATAGTTATTCAAAGAAAGAAAGGCACAAAGGATATTAGGGTCTGTGTATACTATAGAAGCCTTAAATATACTTGTGTGCATGACCCTTTCCCCACACCTTTTACTGATGAGGTGTTAGAAACGATTGCGGGGAAGGAGACATACTCATTCATAGATGGATTTTCAGGGTACCACCAATTCAGGATTCTTGAATAGGACAAAAGGAAGACCACATTGATAACAAAATGGGGATCTTTCGAATACAATGTGATGCCATTTGGCTTGAAGAATTCCCTTGCATTTTTCTCCATAATTGTAAGAACATCCTTCAGAGAGTTCATTCACAACTTTATAGAAGTTTATATGGATGATTGGAATATATATAGTTTTCTCAAGGAACATGTAGTGCTATTATGGCTAATGTTTGAGAGATGCAGATAATTGCAGATCTCATTGAATATCTAAAAATGTATCTTTTGTGTACCACATGGGAATTTTTTAGGCCACATAGTCTTCCGAGAAGGAGTATTGGTAGACCCAACCAATTTTTTGTTTATTGTCAATATTCCACCACAGAAGAGTGAAAATCAGTTGTGCTCCATGCTGGGACACACAGGGTACTATCACAATTTCATCAGAAGATATGAAAACATTATTGTACCTCTAGAAAACCTACTGAAAAAGGCCGAAGCATTCCAATGGAATCCAGAATTTGATAAATCATTTGATACACTCAAGGAGAAGCTCATCAAAACACCGATTATGATATTCCCAAACTGGGAAAATGAATTTCACGTCCATGTAGATGTTTCGAGAATTTCCTTAGGAGCTATCTTAGTGCAACCTGGATATGGAGCCATGGATCATCCTATATACTTTGTGAGCCAGAAGCTATCGCAAGTGGATAGCAACTACACAATCACAAAAAAGGAGGGTTTATCCATGATTTATGCTTTGCATAAATTTAGAAATTATTTGTTAGGCTCTCATTTCAAATTCTTTACTGATCATTCTGTATTGAAATATCTAGTTAATAAACCTATGTTGTAAGGGAGAATTTGTAGATGGTTACTATTTGTTACCCATGATTTTGGTCATCATGATGGTGTACTCAGGCTCCTCATAAGAAATTTCTCCTGAGAAAAGTGACTTTCATCTCTTCCCAGAAAACATACTTTTGAAGAGAGTTCGCAGGTTGCTAATATACTAGGGTGTGAGAATGACCCATTCTCACAGGATGCCTTAAGCTAGGGTGCGAACTTCTCGCACTGTGCTACATAGCTAGGGTGCGACCCTTCTCTAAAGCTTGGAAAAAGATGAATTCTAGATGGTTCTAGAAGGGAATATTCTAGAAGAATGGGTTGGCATTCGAATGGTTATCCTTGTACTGGATTCCCTGATATTGTGGGATCACTCTTATCCAAGTAACCATCTCATTCTCTCCTATATATTGATGGAATTCTCATGGAAAAGGTGAAGTAAGATTCATTGGAGAATTGGTGAAAGAATTGTGTGAAGGACTTAGCTTGAACAGGAGCTTGGAGACTCTAGCAAGTCTATCAAGAGGAGTTGATCTTCTTCATACAAGGATTGAGAAAGTGTGTGTGTTGGAGCCAAGAGCCACTGAAAGGAAGCTTGCGACATCAAGCCGATCAGGTTGTAATCTTTTACTTTCAATTAATATGATATAATGACATGTCCCTTTCCTATAAAGCTATTCTCACTTTATTGTGTAATTCCTTGATCATACACATAAGTTGACAGTTGAATATATTTTGCTATCTTCACTTTGATTGGTTTGTGTTGTCTTGGTCTTGAATTCACGAGAGTGTCGGAGTGAAGTGGGAGCAACAAAGACCCTAGGAAGTGATACAAAGTTATGTTGCTCATTCCTTCCTACTAGCTAATTCAATGGTCAAAACTTAGGGAAAGAGTCATGTCCTGACCTGTTTTGTTCTAGATCTAGGTGGATCTAGGGAGATTTGTTAGTGTCCGCACCTACCGATTAGTCCGATAACAAAATTGGTGACTCCACTGGGGAAATAACCCATTTTCTTGTGGTTTTGGGTATTTTTCCTTGGCCATTTTCTCTTGCCTTACCTTTCTCCATTTATATCAATCTCTGAGTCTTCAGGATACCCTGATAGACCCTCTAGGTCCAGAGGCCTCTTCAAATTTTGTGTCTTTGTCCAAAAATTTGATTAGTTTCAGAAATTATCGCACTGCACTCCATAGTGGCCTGCGAGAACATACTGAGTTCACACCCTGCTTTTAGGTTCAGTGCGAGGTTCTCGCACTTTGCTCAAAGCTCACCTACAAGAATCACCTATTCTCGCACTGTGTAATACTGCTGGCATGCGAGCTCTCTTTTTCAAAATTTTGGCTTTAAGACTTTGGCATGATCAACTACTCAGATCAGTATAGGTGCCTAATAAGAGATTATTGGACTATTGGTTGATGTTTTCTTGTCTTCGTTCTTGTGCAAGAACAATCTTAGGATTTCAAAGGCTCTTCGTGCCCATTTTTCTTGACTTTCATTTATTGACTTTTCTCGGCAAAAATATACTCTCTGATTTCAGAATCTGAGTGTGCTTGTTTGGTTAACAATCGGTGATCATTTGAAAGTTGAGCTTCTTTGTCTTTATCATTTGCTCATTATTTGAAAACTCATTTTTCTCATGCAATTGAAAAGGCTAGTTTGGTTTGCTTGTTATTTTTGTTTCCATTGAAAGAGTGGTTTGGGTTTTTTATCTGTTGCTTGTTCATTGGTTTTTGATTTTCTGCTCTCTCACCATCATGGTGCAGGTCCTTTTTGAAAAGTGAACAAACGCTTTTCTTTCAAAAAACATTTTCTTCTTAGAAAGTATTGAAAATCCATTGTTGAAGTTATTGAAAAAGAAACAATAGATAATTGTTATTTTTTGCGTTATTTGTTGCAATTGCATTTTAAAGGAAATTGTGTCTTGTAGTTCATGTTTGATCCGAAAAACTTCTCTTTCCCTACCATACATAGGATTCATTGAACGAAAATTGCTATATTTCATTATCATCGATGCATTGTTGGGTCAGAGTCTTATACACCATCAGTTTCATCTCCGCTTCCTTTGAGTAACAAAAGTTATTAATAACACTGCGCAATTGTAAAATTTAACTAGTAACTCTTTTCTAGGGCTCTATTACACCAACATTTAGATAGGCTAGCGCTTTGGAATAGGAAGAGAGATACACTCTCCAAAGCACAAAACACACAATAGCATCTTGTGTTAAGGAGTGTTAAATTCCATTTGCAACATCTTGTCCTGGGAAGCCCTTCTCACACAAGGGTCAAACACGAGGTCGCATTGATATTGACAAAGTTACTCACCCTGCTTTGTTGATATTCGTGTAGAGATTGCACGTATTACGAGGATCACTCGGAGGTATACCCACAACGATGAGTGGAAGCCTTTTGAGTTGATTTTGGGCTAGATACCCTGCCCTTGCGTGTGGATCGGACTATCGACTGTCCCCCTAGGCTTTATTGTTTTCAGTGGTAACCTTAGTGACCAATTTTCTAGGGTCTTACACAAGGTGACTGTGAAGGGGAAAGTATTCATGGTACCTGGAATCGACGTTGACCAAACTCACTCGAGCTCCTTGGAGGGTATACCCACTATTATGTGTGGGAGCTTGCACCAGGGTGTAAGTCCGTTAAGCAGGTCGTCAACATAACTTTTCCACCCTAGCCCAGCCCCTTCTCGTCTCGTTGTTGCGACGTTGGATTTCATCACCAACTAGTGACTTCGGAATTAGAAGGTCGTGTTTGCTTGGTGTTTCTTCCTAGATTTTGATTACTAGCGTGTGTTGTTTGTTTACCAAAGTTGACCATAAGATTTTGCTTCATAAGTTTGTCGTTCGTTTACAATAGCTCCTCCACGTCGTTCACGTAGAATGCAGGGTTTATCTCCAGAGCATCTGGAAGGTTCTCAACCCTTGCCTACAAGTTCACCTGAGGGCTCTCCTCAATGGAGTGAAGTCCCAGACATCACCACACCACAAGTGGAATGAACTGACTCTCTTGAACATGTCCGAATCACCAATACTTGAGAGGACTTTCGACTTCACCCTGATTCTGAGGGACCATTTATGCGACTAAATTCTTCCGAAGACTTAGTTGTTACATATTCTGGATCACCAGTTGGACCCTTTCCAGGCATAGAAGGCCAAGATCTTTTTTGGTCTACGGGTGTTTTTCGACGGGACCATTTTGGTCCAAGCTCACCTGTGATTTCCGAAATCACCCCACCTGTGATTTCCGAAATCACCCCACCTGTGATTTCTGAAATCTCTAGTACAGAGACAGTACCGTTTACTACTGCCTATCGCTTTACTGTCCCTATCAAAATGGCCCATCACACAGATACTACGAGTGTTCCAACCAGGTTTACTATGGTTAGTCTCGCTCCCATCAGCACACCGCGTACGCCCAATGTCACTCCGACACTACCACCCGGATACCGTGCGTTGAATGCTTCCATTCCCACTCCTACGCAAACCCCATCCGGCTCTCCTAGTGGTCCTTCTTCTTCTAGGCACTCTCTTCCCAGTTTTATTCCGACACTCCCTCAATTTCCTTTTGGAGGACCTTCCTCATCTTCTACTGGCAGTCTTAATCCTAGTGGCACTATTCTGTCATTCACACCAAATTACCAGATTCCCATTGGTGGACAATTTTATAAAGGTGGCATGACTCAACCCCCTCTTAGTGGGAAAATTCCTTTTGGAATGCAAATTCCAATTGGAACACAACCCCCAATTGGAACACTGCCCCCAATTGTAACACCACCTTCGATAGGAGGACCGACCCCACCTTATGGGCAAAACATACCTCCATCCTTGGCCCAGTATTGGAATCAGTTGATACAACATCCTCCTCAATCGACTGGGGGGCAGTAGTTTCCAGCTGCGTCTGTCATACCCCCTAGTATGGGCCAACCATATCCAGGTTCATTCAATCCTATTTGGGGCTTGACTGCTCAAACTCACATCCCTATTCCAGGGTACAATCCCATGGGATACTATCCTCTCCAACCACCACCAAATTTTCTTGGCTCTTCACACTATATGAAGACTGCTTACGGTACTACTGGTTTGCTGACGGGGCTTCCTCCCTAAAGACACCAGTACCCGCAAGTGAATCGACAATTACCCTTTTTGGCCACTTTGGATCTTCTAGATTTGTCAAGGATTTTAAATGATCCAATTCATCACTCTCCCCAATGGCTCACTATACCAGCTAAGCTACCATCGGACACTCCTAAATTCGACGACAAAGCAGGAGAGGACCCAAATAATCACGTTATGAATTTTCACCTATGGTGTTCATCCAACTCATTGACGGATGACTCTATTTGTTTACGTCTTTTTCAACGAACCCTCACAGGTTCTGCTGCGAAGTGGTATATAGAATTGCCACAAGGTTCTTTCTCTGACTTCAACACCCTAGATATGGATTTCCTCACACACTACTAGTTACCGATTCGTTATGACACGGGGACCGATATTTTGACTTCTTTCAAACAGAACAAGGCCACTCGTATATCCAATTAGATTCATGAGTGGCGATGGCGACGACGTCTTATTAAACTTGAACTCCCTGATCAGTTAGTGGCAAAATTGTTAACAAAATCATTTGTGAACGAAATTGGTCATGACATCGCCATGGGTGGAGTAGTCACAGAAGAACATTCCATAAGTCGTGCTCAATATCTTGACCTCGTTTACTCGCAAACAGGTACCCTCTACGATTTACTACCTGACTTACCCCGTCCTTCCACTTCCTCCACTTCAAATACTCTAGCTGCTTCGCATGCACCCGATGGTGTGATTGGCACTTTCCAGGCCCAACCACATTCCACCTCAAGCACAAACCCCAAACCTACTTCTTCTAATGTTCAAAATGCTCCGTCTCCTGCCCCTCCCACCGGCAAGACTTCTGAGGTAAATGCAGTTCAATCTACCCCAGCCAGTAAAAAAAAATCTAAAAAGGGAAGGGGTAAGAATAAGGAGGAAAAAAATACTTCTCAAGCAGAGCGAACCAAAACTACCCCTGTTGATGATCGGGATAAGAGAAAACCTCGATACCCTTGTCTTATCTGTGGTGATGATCACTACACGAAGGATTTTCCACGATGTGCCGAGGTCACTAAGTTCCTTCAAGGAGCTCCAAAACCACCTGCTCCGTATGTTTTGTCCCAACCCTTCCCATCTCAACAACAAGCTCAGTTGGTCATTCATGACCAACTCTCATCTTCTACTACATCCTATGTTTTGATGTCTACTGGTGATTCAAATCAAAGAGACGGTGCACTCACTACTCGAGCCAAAGATTATTCTCACTCTAACGAGAAGGTTGATGATCTACCTCCTTCCTTGGTACAACCCTCTCCCGCGACTCCACCTACCAACGGTTCTCTTCATCTTGAATGACCGAGCCTCGACACAGTTCTTCGACCCCCCCCAAAGGGTGTCATTCAAAAATCATCTTTCAATCCTCATGCTCATGCTGCCCTGAACTACAACATTGTTGAAGATCTGGCCCAATCACCTTCTGCGATGTCATCCCTCAAAGTCCTTCAAAGTTGTCCTATGCAACAAAAGGCACTGTTGAAAGCTATCGGTGGAATTGATCCGACAGATACGAATTTAATAATTTTTGACTTGGAGGATCACATTCCAAGGTTACCCCCTCAACTCGTGTTCCATATCCAAGTGATTGTCTTTGACAAAAAAAATTTCCAAACCGTTATCGATGAGGGTGCCTCGACGTGTGTCATGTCTCTTACCTGTTGGAAATCCATTGGCTCTCCCTCTTTGAATTAATCCCAGAATACTCTCAAAGCCTTCAATGGCTCCAGTTTTAAGCCCTACGGTGTTATTCCTTCGTTTCCCATCACGTTAGAAGGCAAAATGGTCCAAGTCGAAGTGGAAGTCTTTGACACTCCCCTTGATTACAATCTTCTGCTTGGCCACAGCTGGATCAATTCCATGCACGCAGTTATGTCGACCCTTTTCCTTGTGGTATGTTTCCCACATCAAGGAAAGGTCGTCGCCATCCACCAACTAGCCTTCTTTAATTCCGATACCCATACTGGAAACATACCATTTATCACTAAAACCCCACCGGGTTATGAGAATGTCGATGTAGGCCTTCTCAAGGACTCTTCGTTAATGGGTACTTTCCCCATTCCACCGCCCAATGTTCCTCGCTCGTCTGTTACATAAATCAACATGATATCCACCTCGATTCATGAACTTCCTGCATCTCACGACCCCTGGATAGTACCTGAACCTGGAGATTATCTTCGTTACGACGATAAAATGCCATTAAGTCCGGTTGAATATTCCTATCAGGCCATTCAATCGACAACCCCATCTACCCCCTCTCTTGGTGAGTTATCTCCAGATCCTTTCTGTGTCATTTTTCCCACTGATGAGATGATCATGTCTGTCATGGAGAACACCCCTTGGGATGATGGACATCATCGTTTCATCGTCTTTATCGAGCAACATACCATTGAGAACTACCAATGGATATCGACCCCATCGACCGTCGTCGTCATCTCTACCATTCCCGGGTCCACACACGATGTGTTTTCTGAAGGGAACCTAAGCAATATCTTGCCCACTATTCCTCTTGACATCTCCGTGAAACCTGGGATTGTTGAAAATGTCCATATCGGAGCTTCGTGTTCTTCGGACGAAATCGTCACCTACACATCCTTTTTCAAAGAGTTTCGTGACATCTTCGCCTGGAGCAACGAAGAAATGTTCGGTATCAAACCTGAGATTGTGATACATGAAATTAATACATACCCCGATGCTAAACCTGTCCGGCAATGCCTTCGTCCAGTTCACCCACGTAAAGCGGCGACTATCAAGCTCGAAGTCGAGAAACTTCTTAAAGTTGGCTTTATTTATCTCATGGCTCTCACAGACTGGGTTTCCAATCTTGTCCTGATTGACAAGAAACAAGGCACCATTCGTGTATGTGTCAATTATAGGGATATCAACAAATATTGTCCCAAAGACAACTTTCCTACCCCCTTCATCGATCAGATTGTCGACGATTGCGCTAGAAGTGAAATCTTCTCGCTAATGGATGGTTTCTCTAGGTATAATCAAATCAACATTGTTCCTTAGGATCAACATAAGAAAACTTTTATTTTTCCTTGGGGTACTTTTTCCTATCAGAAACTCCCTTTCGGTCTCAAGAACACTGGCGCAACTTTTCAATGCGCTATGTCTTATGCTTTCCATGATATCAAGCACATCGTTCAACCATATTTGGATGATTTACCTGCTCACTCAATGCACCGAGTCGATCATCCAACCCACCTCCAAGCCATTTTCCTCCGCTGTCGGTTCTACCGTATATGTTTGAATCCTCATAAGTGCGTTTTCTATGTGGAATCCGGCCGACTTCTAGGTTTTATCGTTTCTCATCAAGGGATTAGGGTGGATCCTTTAAAGGTTGAGGCAATCCTTAATCTCCCTCCTCCTTCTACACTTCGCCAGTTACAAAGTTTACAGGGGAAAGAAAACTTTCTTCATCGTTTTATCCCAAATTATGCTGAGATAACTCGTGGTTTTACACAGCTCTTAAAAAAGGGTTCAGAGTTCGTCTGGGATACCATCGCCAACAACGCTTTTGAAGCCTTGAAATTGTCCCTCACATGTGCTCCGCTTCTCTTTCCCCTCGATTATAGTCACGATTATTTCCTCTACCTTGCTGCCTCAGATTACACCATTGGTATGGTTCTCATCCAAGAGGATGATGCTAACGACAAACATGTTATCTACTACTTGAGTTTAAGTCTAACGCCTATTGAAATCAAGTATTTGCATGTCGAAAAAATGGCCTTGGTTGTCGTTCAAGCCGTCCAACGCTTCTGGCATTATATCCTCTCGCACAAGACTACAGTGATTTATAACTACAACCCCATGCAACATATTCTCACACGCCAATTGTTAGGGGGAAAATAGTCCAAATGGATTGTGATACTCCAGGAGTTTGACTTGGAATTCGAACATGCCAAGTCCACAAAGTCCTTGGTGTTTGTTGAGTTGATATGCAACTTTCCCCATTATGAAATGGAAAATGTAGTAGCTGATTCATTACCCGATGAATCTCTTTTCCTTATTAGCACTGATGATATTTGGTATGGTGATATCATTATATATCTCCAAACCCAAACTTTCTGGCCAACTTTGTCTAGTACTAACCGACGTCGCATACGCTATCAAGTCTGTCAATATATTATTCTCGGGGATACTCTTTATCGTCGGGGGATTGACTCTATTTTTTGACGTTGTCTAACATTCGACAAAGCCAAGAAATCTCTGAATGACTGCCATTCTGGAGCATGTCATGGTCATATGTCTAGGTATGCTACTGCCCATAAGATCTTACATGCAGGGTATTTTTGGCCTTCTTTATTTAACGACTGCATAATCGCCGTTCAAAAATGCCATGCTTGCCAGAACTATAATAACAAGATATGGTCACATCCCGCTCCTCTTCACCCTATGGTCTCCGTTGGTCCCTTTGCGAAATGGGGCATCGATTTCATGACATGTCACCCTCACTCGGCTGGGGGGCATGGATACATTATTGTAGCTATTGATTACTTTACGAAATGGGCTGAGGCGATGCCGACATTTGACAAAACTAGAAAGACCACAACATTATTCATTTTTAATCATGTCATAGCCTGTTTTGGTGTTCCCCAGGATATCGTCACTGATCCTGGTAGCCACTTTAGAAACTGCATCATGTCTAAACTTACTGAAAAGTTTGGTCTTCGCCATGAAAAATCAACGCCCTATTACCCACAAGCGAAAGGCCAAGTCGAAGCAATTAACAAATTTATCATAACTATGCTCTGACGAATGATAGGGATTCACAAAAAAAGTTGGCACACAATGTTGTTTTCGGCATTGTGGGATTACTGGACATCCATCAAGTCCGCTACTGGGTTTACACCTTTCCAGTTAGTCTATGGTTTGGAAGCCATTCTCCCGATTGAATGCAAGATACCCTTTTTAAAACTAGTTGTTGAACTCCTATCAAACACTTCTACTGAGGAAGAATGTCTATTATATCTTATGCGATTAGATGAAACTCAACACGATGCCACCATAGTCATAGAAGCTCAGAAAAAATGTGTCAAGGTCCAATACGACAAACATGTCAAGCCTCGTGTTTTCACCGAAGGAGATCTTGTTCTCCTCTATGAACAAGATCGAGATATGCTAGGAGATGGAAAATTCGAAGCTATGTGTCGAGGTCCTTATATCGTTTGACGAGTTTTGGAAAAAGGGGCTTATGAGTTAGTAGATTATGACGGTCTCCCTTTGAGTGAACCCAGGAATGGGTTATACTTGAAGAAGTACTATGCATAAAATCATTTGTGCACGTACTTGTATTTTTATTGTATCATACTTCTTGTGTGTTACTATAGCTTGCTTTTGTCGTTATCTGGTCTCTTCCCTTATGTGATGTTGTGTTTTATTTCCAGATGTCGGAGTCTTTGCTACCCTATATTGGCTTCGCTGATGGCTCTAGTCGTAGTACTCAGAACCTTGTTTCCGCTGCATGGGCAATTTACGCCCCTACAAATGAACTCGTCTCCTTACGAGGTTTGTGTCTCAGCCTTGTGACCAACAATATTGTAGAGTATAGCGTCGTTATCAAATTGTTGATTGATGCTATCTTGCTCGGAATCTATCATTTGGTTGTGCGACTTGATTCGCAGCTTGTAGTGCTACAGTTAAGTAATGTCTATACTATTCAAAGTCCTACATTGTTACGGGAGTATTTGCGAATTCGCCTCTTGGAACGTTATTTTGATTATATTGAATATCAACATATTCCTAGATGTCTAAATACATTAACATATGCATTGGATAACTATGTATTAGACAGACATTTGGATCATTTATAAATCAATCACATCAATTTTCACACAATACAAGGTAAACTAGTAGAAGTCGTCTGTATATATAACGATCAAAAGAGTTTTTTACAAAAAAGTTTTGTCCGAAGACCAAAATGTCAAAATCTGAAGCTCATAACTTCTACAAAATGACATCATGGATGATGTTCATGGTAACATACAACTGCCTGGGAAACCCTACGGAGCAGTTGGCCTATGGACTTTGACACTCCTACTATGTGACACTGATGATGTCATGGAACCTCTCCAAGAGGCATGTCTGGAATATATGTTGTCAAACCCTCTAGGTTTTGTTCCACTGCTTGATAATCCTTGACGTCCCATTGTGGCACTGGCGCTACCTCTCCTTTCCGCTGAATGGGATAAGTACCAGGAGGTCGGTAAGGTCCAACATCTGTGTCATCAACAACGAATTTTGTATTTAGTATTTGGATGAACATACAAAAACATTTACATATGATAAAATTCACAAAAACATTTTAAAAAGGAAAAAATGTGTGTACTTCTTACCAAGTTCCCCCCACTGAGCATCCTTTGGTAGTACTAAGCCTGAATATCCTCAGAAATCCAACCTGGCATAAGCATAATCATCGACCATCAACATCTGTCGTTGAAGCAAATCCAAGAGGGTATCGTCATACGCGATAATTGGTCCAGCTACATGTTGGGCCATGAGCTGAGACCATCTCAGCATTCTTGGATCCCTGGGAGCCGGTAAAGTCCACTCAACCTGTACCCTTAGTAATGGAACCCTCTCGAGAAATAAGGACACTAACAAAGATCCGTACCCAAATTTCTTCAGGTTGCCTCGTCTGCATTTGGTCAACTGCCTTTTCATGCTACGAAGCACAACATCTTCCCAGTTAAAAACCCGAGGTTCAGTACACTATATAGCATACTGAAAGTAACTATGGAGTGCCATGTGAGGAGTGGAGGTCCCTACCATACGTGCAATGGTGAATAAAATAGTGCGGAGGGTCAAATCCCTCACTCCCAAAATAGCTACTTTCCCTTTCTTCCTCTCTGCCTCAGCAACACAGTGTAAGCGACAATACTCTCTCATGGGAAACCCAGCACCTCTGCTACCAGTCAGGCTTACATGGTACCCACACCATGACAGTCCAGTCAAGAAGTAAATGTCCTCAATATCTAAGGACAATGTGTGGACCCCTACATGAAATACCTGTTGATCGGGATCCCACATATGCACAAGGTACTCTAATAACCTAACTTGGGCCCTCATGCTCGGGATACAAAAGTACTTCAGAAGACCACAGTTCCTCAAAGAGGAAATAGTGGGTGGATGATTTCCAGCAATGGTATTATCTTCTTCGTTCTCCCTTTCACGCCATTCAAGAACCATTTTGATGGCCAACTACCTGCATAAGAAGCACAAAAAGAAGATTAGTAACTCTACTCACAATTTGGTTTTATTTCATTGGGAAAAACTTCAAAATAAAATTATGCTTTGTGGTTCTTGCAGGTGCCCTTTAGGTAAAGTGCGAGAACCCCGGAGGCTACTATGGGCTCACCTGCGAGAATGATCCATTCTCGTAGGTCCCGTGTAGCCCACCTATGAGAATGACTGAGTGCAAGTATGGCTCACAAAACCAAATCAAACATGAGTTTTTACCAATGAAAATGAAAAATAAAACCATGAAAGAGTAGAGGACAAAGATCCTACCTCACTATCGCTGACGGCTCGTCGAATGGATGCTCGTAACTCCCGCAATCTGACACCAAATTTCGAGGGTAAAAGAGGGGTTTTTGAGCTCAAATAGTGGTAAAGTGAAAATGATATGGTAAAAAGAGTTTTTATTTCTTTATATTAACTTTTACCATGTTTATAATTTTTTATTTGTTAAAACCTAAACCCTAATGCCCTTTTGAGTGTAACTTTTGCAGGTGTAATGACTTCAATGTTCATGTACAAGGATGCAGACATATTTTTTCTTCTTCATCACATGTTTTGATTGTTTTTTATGGTTTTTGTATAAAACCTCGAGTTGGGTCTTTGTCCGTTCTCGCACTCGAAAAGACATGAGAACGCGATTGAGCATACTTTTATCACTTTTTCGGGCTCAACAAGTATATATGAAAAAGGAACCCCCTGGAGTCCTCTTTAAGCTCTTTTCAGGCTCTCTAAACATGAAAAGATCACCGAGCGACCTTGTTATTTTCACGCTCAATAAAGTATTTGAAGAAAACATCTGGTGAGAGATAATTTATCTCTTTTTTGGTCTCATTAGAATACTTTACGAAAAAGGAACTGAGAGAGTTCTCTTTTAAGTGTTTTTCCAAACTCTATAATCATGAAAAACCTTCGAGTTTTCTATCTTTGGACTCGTTAAACAAACATCAAAAGACCCATAATGGGACCGAACCACTTCTTCCTAGGGTTTGTTAAACATACTCCGAAGGACTTATATGAAGGATAAGCTTATATCAACAAGCATATGTTATCCTCCTCAAGCTTGCGTAAAAATAAAGAGGTAATCGCCAGAAGTGGTGGGGGGGAATTTGGGAAAGGGATATGTTCTTATCTTCATATTGATTGATAGTAAGTGTCGCTCTTGAACATGACACCCCCTATTCATTATTTGAAGCCAGTTTGGGAAATCCATTTGTATGTCATTCGATTTGATACAAGGTCATTCCCTATGTCGTCGTTGAGTCAATGATGCCAAATCATTGGTCGTGTTGTTCATATGTTCAAGAGAAGATTATCTGAAACCTCTATCGAGTCGGCCATCTGCAGTTGTCCATTCTCTCTGTGTCGGCCTTCCCCGTGTCTAGTTCAACTTACATCATACTCTGTTTCGCTTTCAAAATCTATTACTCATTTCATGTCATTGATGGGGGATACATCAAGGCCCTCCTGTGACAAGTTTTGTTCTGTCGACTTCAGCTCATTATCTGGAAACAAGACTTAGAAATTCTTTGGTACCTTGGAACTTGCATGCCTTAATGGAAGGTTTCCTCGCTTTCGACAGTGGGTTTACATCATTGACCTCTGATCGAAATATTTCGTCAGATGTTCAACTTCAACTCATTCATTCACATTCGAGGGATTGTACTAGTGTACCTTGGGAGTCATTGACATCAATGGTGATTTCCCTCGCACTTGTTAACGATTTCATCAATAACCCATAATCAAGTGGTTTCTACCATGTTCAACTTCAACACATGTAATCACATGGTTAGATTCATACTTTTGGGCGATGAGATTGAAGACCCTGGATATCATATCTTTGTCCAGGTTGCGATGGAGTATGTATAAGCTGTGACACATAGATCCACTTTGAATATCTCGTGGCTATGTCGTCTCAATTTGAATTTTGTCGCATAGATCCATAGTGTATTCCTGGTGGCTATGCTATATTTTGACGACATGGATCCACAGTGTATGATTGGTGGCCATGACCTATGTCTACAATGTCATCCATCTATGATCTAAGTATGGGAATGCCTACCTCAAAATTGATATATATGATATTCTGCAGATGCTTGGTTGTTCACAGGTTTCCGATTAGGTGTGCTCCTGGTTTTCCGACACACACATGCAGTTTACAAAGTATTTCGGTTGTCACTGGTTCTGGCCTCATACTTTCGGGGGCATTTTGTTACCCATGATTTTGGTCATCATGATGGTGTATTGATGATGGTGTACTCAGGCTCCTCATAAGAACTTTCTCATGAGAAAAGTGACTTTCATCTCTTCCCAGAAAACATACTTTTGAAGAGAGTTTGCAGGTTGCTAATATACCAGGGTGCGAGAATGACCCATTCTCGTAGGCTTCCTTAAGCTAGGGTGCAAACTTCTCACACTGTGCTACATAGCTAGGGTGCGAAGCTTCTCTAAAGCTTGGAAAAAGATGAATTCTAGATGGTTCTAGAAGGGAATCTTCTAGAAGAATGGGTTGGCATTCGAATGGTTATCCTTGTATTGGATTCCCTGATATTCTGGGATCATTCTTATCCAAGTAACCATCTCATTCTCTCCTATATATTGATGGAATTCTCATGGAAAAGGTGAAGCGATATTCATTGGAGAATTGGTGAAAGAATTGTGTGAAGGAATTAGCTTGAACAGGAGCTTGGAGACTCTAGCAAGTCTATCAAGAGGATTTGATCTTCTTCATACAAGGATTGAGAAAGTGTGTGTGTTGGAGCCAAGAGCCACCAAAAGGAAGCTTGCAACATCAGGGCGATCAGGTTGTAATCTTCTACTTTCAATTAATATGATACAACGACATGTCCCTTTCCCATAAAGCTATTCTCACTTTATTGTGTAATTCCTTGATCATACACATAAGTTGACAATTGAATATATTTTGCTATCTTCACTTTGGTTGGTTTGTGTTGTCTTGGTCTTCATTTCACGAGAGCACCGGAGCGAAGCGGGAGCAACAGAGACCCTAGGAAGTGATACAAAGGTATGTTACTCATTCCTTCCTACTAGCTAATTCAATGGTCAAAACTTAGGGAAAGATTCATGTCCTGTCCAGTTTTGTTCTAGATCTAGGTGGATCTAGGGAGATCTGTTAGTGTCCGCACCTACCGATTAGTCCGATAACACTGTTATTTCAGGAATTTTATTTTGAAGTTATTGTTAAACCTGGAATATGTAATGTAGGACCCGATCACCTGTATAGACTAGATTCGGGAGAAAGTAGCGGAGAAGTAAACGGTCAACTCCGAGATGCAGACTTTTTCCGGGTTGAGGTCATATCAGAATACCTGAAGGACATAGAAATCTTGTTAAGTACAGGGGCCTGCCCAGAAACATATTCCGCAACAAAGAAACACCACATGGTGGTTAGAGAAACAGACTACCCGTTGATAACGAGACATTTATAGAAATTGGGCTTAGATAGTATCCTCAGAAGGCGTGTCCTAGATCATGAAAGGCATGATATACTCTAGCAATTCCATAGTGGATTTGCGGGAGGTCACGTAGGAGGAAAATCCAGTGTACATAAAGTTCTACAAGATGGACTTTGGTGGGAAACACTCTTCAAGGATGAAAAGGTATATTCTATATCATGCGATGTTTTTCAAAGAATAGGTAAGCCAACACGACGAGACAAATTACCACTTCAACCATTTCGAGCCCTACAAGCATTTGAGAAATGGGCAGTTGACTGCATTTGACAAATCAACCCCACAACCAAGGATTCAAAGGCTATGTACATTATCACTACAACTGACTACCTCACGCGTTGGGATGAAGCAACAATGGTTCAAGATTTTTCGATCCATATTTCTTCCATGTTCATTTTTGAGAATATTATCTCTCGGTTTGGATGTCCTAGGATAAAAAACCAGTGATCAGGGAGCCCATTTCATTAGTAGCACTATAGCAAATATTACAACAAAATTTTTGATCCAACATCACAAAAGTATCCCCTACCACCCATAGGCCAATGGAATAGTATAAGCATTCAATAAGATCCTGGAGAAAGGGTTGAAAAAAGTCTGTTGTGCAAATTGGGAAGATTGGGACGACAAAGTTCCAGTGGTACTATGGGCCTACAGGAAAACCACAAAGAAACTCCACAAGTACACACCGTTCTATTGTTAATCCCTAATATTGGCTCATTACCACTTAATTGGGGCATATTATATTAGTAATGTTATTTTATTTATGTCGGCTTTAGGCCATTAAACCTCCTAGTCTCCTATATATACCAAGGAGAC
>JZKD02S0321507.1:134665-148196 GCA_000966675.3 Picea glauca
AAAGGAGGTTGCCCCCTCAAAGAGGCTTATTATCTGAAATTATCTCTTTTTCAAGGCGTTGAGTACTTTTCCTGAGGTTTTTCTATGCTATATTGATGTTTGGTTCTTAACATCTATATATTTTATGGATAAGAGGCAATGGTGCCTACATAATTCATCACTCCATGTTTGTACATTACACAGATCTAGATGTTTGGTTCTTAACATCTATATATTTTATGGATAAGAGGCAGTGGTGCCTACATAATTCATCACTCCATGTTTGTACATTACACAGATCTAGATGTTTGGTTCTTAACATCTATATATTTTATGGATAAGAGGCAGTGGTGCCTACATAATTCATCACTCCATGTTTGTACATTACACAGATCTAGATGTTTGGTTCTTAACATCTATATATTTTATGGATAAGAGGCAGTGGTGCCTACATAATTCATCACTCCATGTTTGTACATTACACAGATCAGACATATGTCGGAGGAGGAATTAATTGAGAAGAGACTTATGGAGCTACAAGAACTCAAGGAGACCAAATTTCTAGTAGACTTCCATTAGTCACTTGAAAAAGAAAGACAAAAATCTTGGCATGACATACATAATAAGACTAAGGTATCTACACAAGGAGACAATGTTCTACTCTATGATAGTCAGTACCAGAAGCATCCTAGCAATTTGCGCATGCATTGGTTGGGACCATTTATAATTACGGAGATTCGACCCTCAGGAGTAGTTAGACTCATGCAACTTGATGGTATATTGTGGCCAGGTTGGGTGAATGGTTCTTTCCTAAAACCCTATATGTCTCAAAACTAAGAAAAAGGGATTGTTTCTCTAGTCCGAAGGAGCATGTACAATAGTTAGATTTGAGTTTTCTGAAATTTTTGTAAATTCAGTTAATAAAGTCAATGTGCGCAATGTTGCATAGTGACACATAGTTCATTTTTTTGTTTAAGTGTTGTTTGATATAGAACTAATGACTCAACAGGGTATCATCCAAAGCGTAAAATAAACTATTAATGACATTCATTAATATGACGGGGACTCCCTTTCTAGTCGGAGGGAGAACAAATTTGAATACAATCTGAGTCCATGTGACCACATGAACCCAGTGTAGTCACAGCCTTTATTTCCATTATGATACCCTGTATAAGCCATAAAGTTTTGATACACGAAGATGCCATCGGTATTCGTGTCAAGATTCACATCCATTAGATGAAAATGTCTAAAATCAGCCACGTCCCTATCCAACTCGCCCAAGTAAATGTCAGGATCGTCTGATATAATTTAACCCTTTCAACCATCCCATCGGAAAACTTAGATCCAGTTGCGTCCATGCAGTCATGATGAAATGCAGTTATTGCTAAACTTGCCCGCTAAGCCAAGTATAATCCTCTAAGAATTAACCATAACACCCATCATTTTCAAAAGATCTTTGTAAATTCCAAATTCTGCAAAGCGAGCCAACCTATGCAATTTTGAAACCCATAGTCGTGACCCTAGTCCTTAGCTTACCGCAGAAGTTGTGATAAATCAGAATCCACAATGCTGAGAGCCACAAGAAGATGAAGTGTCATGTATAAATATGTAGTACCATACGATCCCTACGACCCTTGAGTCGAGGTCATGGGTGATCTCAAAGGGAAGGTGGAGTAGGTTAAGCAACTCGAAATTGACTTAATAGATCTAGTTTTGTTCCCCCAGATGAACATAGATGTCTTATGGAATATGGCTATGGAAAAGTTGGGAGGCATGCAATTCGTCCCAAAACCAGAATTTGTCAACTTATTTAACTTGACCATCATGAACGTTAGATACCTACCAGTATTAGGCACCATTGGAGAGGTTGTGCGATGCACAAAATTTCTGATCAAAAGAGTGCATGACCAAAGTCTCTGGTTGGATAGGTGGTATCCAATCCATGATGAAGACATCCATCAACTTATTGGACTGTCCTTCAAAGGAGAATATGTGTCGAAAAGATTCCAGGATCTGGGTAAGAACGAAAAAAAGAAATGAGAGTTCAGCCTGTATGAAAAATTCAACACAAAGAGGGGGGGAAGAACAACAATAATCGACCCCATACTACCAGAAATATTCAGGATGGGTTGTTACATCATAGCCAACAAGGTTATGAGATCATACTACAAGGTAAAATTCACGCTAGATGCACTATCGGTAGCATACTTTTGCACCAACAACGTTGTGTTCAACTGGTGTAGTTACTTGTTGGAGGAACTATTAGTGGCATGCAAAGAAGCACAAGAGAAGGGAGGATACTTCACCTATGGTTATCTGTTGATGGAATTTTCAATGTTCAAATGGAATCCACCTATGGGAATACCATCGATGCTACTTGACAAAGGGCGCATGGCGAAGATGTTTGAACCTTGACAGTCCAGGACAGATTCTGAGAATGCATCCTTCAACACCGCAGTGTTTTCTAAGTGGTAAAATGGCTTGATAGACACAATGCAGAGGTTGCGCATTCCGCAGGAACTCCTCAACTGAAGAACAAGAAACAATACCTTCAGCATGAACCAACATCATACGTTTGTATGTCCAAGGCATGTTAGCAGGGAATATTTCCATACAAGGATGATGTCACTCTACCTGGATGAGGAGGCCATTGACAAAGAAGTAATGTCATGGCCAGGAGTTAAAATAAACCCGCGCAAGTCGAGCATGCATTATGTTCTTCTTGCGGAGCAGCTGAAGAAGAAAGGGAAATAAGAAGGGGTAGGACCGAGCTCAGTCCTAGAGCCGCAGAAATAATAATCTCTGGCACAATCAGACTCTGAGGAGGAAGACGAGACATATCCATTAGAGCGTAACAAAAGAAATCTACCAGTCCTCCATCGACTTCTAGATAACATCATTTTGATAGGTGAGGATGTCGAAAAGATATTGAGTGATGTGTTCATTACTGAACCAATGGTGAATAATCCCAGAACCGGGGTCTCACCAAATAAACATCTAAACCCCCAACCCATTGCATCAATTGTCCCTCGCACCCACACAACTGTTGGAGCAAGCCCCATCATCCACATTTAGGATGACACTGATCCTAAAACATTTCCATCTGCAATAATCATTGAGCACCCTCTGTCATCACCATAACCCCAGACACTACCCCGCGAAACCACTAGTCCACCCCAAACCCCAAACCCAGAGCCAATGTAGCTTGACAATCCAGATAAAGTGGAGAGAGAACTCCCAGAAACAACCCAAGAGTTTCCCAAGCCAAGACCAAAATTTTATGGTCCAAACCTCTAAGTACCAGAGCAGAGCATGTAACTGACTAATTCAAACCAAGACATCTAGGACCAATGGATTGTGCCTCCTGTGAAAGTAAGGGACACCCAAACTATGGAGGAGCCACAACCCCAAAGAAACCAGCACATCCCCTCACCGGCCAAGGTCGAGGGCGCCCAAGAAAGCACAACGTGGGAAGTAGGTGCACCAAAAGGGCAGGAGATACCAGAGGTTCAGAAGGAACCATTATCAACACCTAGGTAGTGCGCGACATCTGTGTGATAATAGATGGAGTGGGTTATCCATAACCATTAGCATTATGTAGAGTTGATGCAACTATGCATAGCTAGGACAGAGGTATTGACACTCTTTCCCTCAGTGCTAAGAGTGAGGATCACACCAAGACCATCAATAGAGGAATATGTAGAGACCCACTATGAGAATGCAATGGCCAATGGACTTCCACTGCAGGCATGAGAACCTAGAGATGCAACCCCTTCTTTTGCTGACCTGGTATAGTGGCCAATGATGCACTTATTTGGACTAATCATAGAATCAACTGATCAATTAGAAAAAAGGATCCAACAGGTCAAGAGATATGTTGAGGTCTCAATGGAGGAAGCAGTCCTTGCACAAGCATGAAAAACACATAAAGCGCACACAAAAATACAGGTTGAGCACAGATTGGAAAGAGTGTGGGAAAAGAGTTTTGAAGCCTGGCTGGAGATTTGGAAGGTTTCACCCAAACTGCCCGAAGCTAGCGATGCAGGCGAGATAGAGCATCAAATAAAGCTTCTCCAAGGAGAATGGACACAACTTGCCACTTGCACTGAGAATCTGGAAGTACAGTTGCAACAAACTCATCAAGAGGAAGAGTAGCAACATCAGAAGATGCAAGAGCAGATGCAAAAGATAGTACTGGAAGGAAACAATGCCTGAGAAACACTACACAAGTACACAATAGAAAGCACAAAGATATTCAGGGGAGGCAATGATTGGATGGGAATCATTGCTCTATGAAACCAGGTATTGGAGGAGGTGTGCACCAATATCTAGGTGTTGAATGAAGAAGTTTCAGCCACAATGGATCCGATGGAGCAACAAAAAAATTTCGACCAAATCCAGAAGGTGGAAAATGAACTAAATTCCCTCTTTGAGGAATAGTCCATAGCAAATAAAGAGTTGCATGACTTCTGACCTATCATTCAGACAATATACATGCATATGAATAAATTTAATGCAACAACAAATTCCGAGTGGAACTTGTTGGTCACGTGCAAGCCAAAGGGGTGTAGTACAAAGGCGACCCAACATTTTGTTGTAGAGGCATCACTCCTTGCCAAGAAATGGCAGGATAAAGTTGGAAACTTTCAAGGAGTGAGGGAGAAAGCCTTGGAGTTGGTCCTAGAATTGGACCCTCATTTGAAGAGGCAAAACAAGAGAAATCACAAATAGAAGAGAAGAAGGAAGAAGAATAGGAGGACAATGGAAAACAATAGATGCTCCTGGGATCCGCAAAATAACCAAGCACTTGACTCGAGGGCAAGTTAAGGGATGTGGTCAGAGCCTGTTGGGCCCTTTGTTTATGGGATAAGGAATAGCACATGTTTTTACTGAATATGAGTTGCGAAATATTGAAAAGAAGATGGAAAACAAAGAAAGAAAGAGTAACATAAATCAATTGCGAAAGACAACACAACGCCAGCTAAGCAAAAATTGTTGCAACAAAACAAGAAATCATGCAAGTTGAGACATAAGACACAACCTATCTTATATATAGGGATGACCATGATTGTAAAAGGGTTAGCTATAGGTTCAGTTGAATTTTGATCGAGTTCAGCCTGATCTTTCCCTCTCTATTAGGTTGTTGTCATCCAGGTCAAGAAAAGGGATGAGTCTGTAATGTAGTCTATATGCCTTTTACAAGTTAGATCTCTATGACCTAAGCCCAAATCTAAGATTCTGTAATAGAGCACTATTGTATGGTTCTAAGATTGTAAATGAAGGAAGATTCCGAAGATAATATAAGAAGGACCTAAATTTCCAAAATATGCTATGTCTTCTTGTGTTTTACTCATGCATTACAATATTTATTTATGGTTTATAAGTTCCCCATGATGGTTATGTTTTTAAATGATTTTCTACAACATAAGTAGGTTAATCAATTCTTTCACACATAAGATCTAGATATGTTTGATAGGTAGATGTCTTGTGCAAGATTAGAATGAGTCCTTAAGTTTTTTTGAATCCTCTTAAGTCTTTTCCTTACCCTTCCCTATCTATTTGTCTCAACAACGCTTTAGGTGAGACTTCTTCTCTTCGGAGGAGATGAAAATGCTAGCACTCTAGAATACTCAGTGAATTTTTTTGGTAACCTGAGAAGGACCTTGGTATCACCAAAATTGCACCAACACATTTCACAGGGAAAGGGCCTTTGAAATTAACTTTCATCTTGCACCAAATCCTGGGAGGAATGGCAAACATCGTCCATGCCGAAGAAAAACAGCCGAGGAAGAACTTATTCCATATATTTTTGATCAAGTTGTTGGTAGTAGAGGAATTGCGATGGCTGGAAAAATATTGGGATTCATGTCTAATTTCAACCTATATCCCCAAGGACCCCAAAGTATATCTCTCTCTACCCACAGGGGAAACAACATCTCGCAACGTGGGGGAAAGAATGGAGGAGGTTGTAGGGGAAAGAAAGACAATATAAGGCTCATCATCCCAACATCCAGTTCCCCGTAAAAGAGACAGGATAAGGTTGATCAAAAATCCTGAGGAGACTCAAGCTCCCAATGAACCACACACCCAAACTGTTTCTGTGAATTTACTCATGTGAGTTGTTTGGCTAGAACTTGTTGAAGGTTTAAGCCAGGGAATCAGTGAAATATGGATAAGGTCAAGAACTGAAAACATGGAGGTTCAAGATTCATCACAATAGGTGAAGCAAGTGCAACTCTCTATTGCCGAATTATACCAAGAGAACAGATAATTGAGAAAACATTTAGCATAAAATACTGTCAAAACAAAAGTGTCGTAGAGTTGAGAAGGTAATGAAAATTGGCTCAAAAGATAGCTCATAGAAGCGCAAGACATGATCATTCAACTGCGTGAGGAATAGAGGATGTGAGAGGAAAGAATCGAGGATAATGTCAAGGAATGTGTACTGACCATGGAAAATGTTCACGCGGATATTTCCAGGGCTCAACCAAAGCTAAAAGGGAATGCGATCTAGCAAAGACAAGTGAATAATTTGAAAAGAAGAAAATGGTCTCTTAGGAAAATGCTTAGAGTATTAATATTACATGTGAGGCTAGAGGCATGATTGACCTGACCCCTTTTTTGTTGTTTTTAATGTGGCACATAATTTTTCTCCCCTCGTGTCTTGCTTCCTACTGAGAAACAAGGAGTCTGATGGTAGCCCACACGGTGGATATTCATCGCGTAGAGGTTGTAAACCCACATTTCGAGGAGGAAAAGCATAGGATAAACACATGGTAGATTTGAAAGAGATGCGTCACCCCCCGACCTTATTCACCACTTGTCAAGCATAAGTGACAACCAATAGACACCTGCCACACAAACTCGCCACATGCATACCACAACTAGTGATCGCGCGGCATAAACCATAGCCCATTACACTAGGTGGTAGAGTTCTGAGAGTGTGCTCGATCATTCAGGTAAGAAATCAAAGGAGAAACATCTATGTATCACCCCCTAATGATTGAATCTTACTAATTACCAAAAAATCATGATGAAGACATCAATTATGACATGATTGGGTGGAGTTGGGTTTTCAGTCTTAGTAAGTTCTATTCGAAAGGTCATATGGCAGAGAATAACCAGAACCACAATTCTAGGAGTAGTAGTTTGAGGTGTGGGAGGCCAAGGGGTGAATGTTTTTCTATATATTCTATCTTTTCAATGTAATCTAGGTTGGTTTCAAAAACTACTGTAGACAATATCCTATTGAATGTAATCTTCGAAACTGATTCAAATATAATGCATAAGTCTTGAGGCTTTGACGAAAATATTCTATTAGTGGTGGTTTGATGTATTGTGATCTCTCCTACGTATGTACTTCATGTTTTCTATATATCTGTGTATTTACTATGTTTAAATTGGAATGCCTAATAAGTATATAATTCATTGCACGGTGCTTTAGACTTCACCATTTAAACTCCTATGTTTTATTCTAAGTAATTTAGAATTCATATCCAATAGTGCTCTGAGTTTATTTATGTACTCTTTCTTTCTCCACACACAGTGATATTTGAAATGAAATACCATTGTATTCTTATCCTTTATCCTCTCAAAGCTTCATTTACCAAGTCATTTATTTCTCTCACTTTCAGGAAGTTGACTCAATGGCCCAAGGTTTTTCATTTCCTTTCCAGCGAAACCATAAATATTTCACAAGCACAATAAACCTAGACGACAATTCAAAGTCATTATCTGTTAGAGACAAAGTCTCTAAGAGAGCCCTCTCTAGGTTGGAAAGGATAGTTTCTAGTCTTAAATTTGGTCTGTAGGTTACCCTTGTCATTTGTTTTCTCAGCCGAACAAATTTACAGAGTACTAACATCTTGGCGTCATTGTTGAGGATGAAATTAAATAAAACTTTCCTTGGGAGAACAACTAAAGATAAAGTTTTTACCCCTGAGGGTAACAATAGGTCATACGTATATATTGGATGAAACAATTTTTAGCCTCGTGACTCCAATAAATAATACAAGTAACATAGAGTAGTAAGAATCAGAATTCCTGGCTCCAAAGAAAGTTTATACTAGAGCTAACCCTGATCCTGAACCTGTACCGCCCGTGTCTGACCCCAAAACAATTATGTGCAAAGTGAAGTAGCATATACTAGACCCATTTTATTACTTGGACATAAACCTATATTTACCTAAGGATGGAGTACAAATAATTGATGACCTTGACTTCGATACATTGTTTGAGAAAACTTTGTTCAGGTCTAAATCATAATACTACTTTGATGAAATAGTCTTCGACGAGAAAATTTTTTGGTGTGTGGTACCGACTAAACCCCCGCGAGATGATATAATCCTCACTCAGACCATCCAGCCAGTTCAAAAAACTCCTAGATTTATGGCCTCTAGATTCGCCCTCCTTTTCTTACCAACCCAACTACATGATTTTCCCCAGAACTATAATCAGAGGATCAAGTTATATGATGTCGAAGGAAATGCTTCTACCCAAAAGAAGTTGGATTCGCTTGACAATTTGGTTCACCTGGAAGAGGTATATCATCAGGATTTGAAGATGATATTGTTCACACAAAGTCTCTCAGGGGAGGTTAGAAAGTGATTTAAGGCCCTTCAAGAAGCAAGCATCCTCGATTTTGCAGCGGTTGAAACATCATTTCTTTCTAGATGGGGCAATAACAAGAATCCTCTACAATTACTAACTCAGTATAACAATATAAAAATATCACCAAAGGAAACGATGAAATAATTTTCATCCAAATTCATGAAGGTTTATAACTCAATCCCCACAAAATTCAAACCACCTCACGGAGCTGCTTAACTTCGATACGTTGATTCCTTTAACAACAATGTTGCCTTACTGCTAAGAGAAAAAATATCTAATACTTTAGGCGCTATGATGAGCAACACAATTGAATTCGAAGTAAATATGATGGCGTCAGGAAAGATCAAACAAAATTTTGACATAAATGGGAAGAATCCCCAAGGGGGTGCGCAAACCTCTACGTCTCGATAATCAGAAGAAAATTTTGATTTGATGATGAATACTATGGAAAATCTTATGGAAAGGATGTCCATGGAGAACAATCCTTCCCCAAGGGAGAAAAATGATTTCCATCACATAAATCAAAACTTTAGAAGAGCTCCAGTCCTGTAGATTAGGAAAAGGGACCAGAGAGATCAACGTGACCACTAGATAAGACCCCCTTTCCAAAACAACTATGCAAATGAATATTTTTATCAAATGATCCAACACCATATGAATTGTTGTGATGATACGAGTACATATGTGTTCTTAAAAAAGGGAGAACATGATCAATTCATGGATGTGAATGATGGTTTTATGTCAGATATTGAAGATACACTGTCTTTAGAAACTGAAGAGTTCAGGAAGGGGTATCACAATGTAATCATGCAATTTCAAAAGCAATATAACCTCAAGAGTAGAAATACACCTTCAGAGCCTTCGAAGACAAGTCCCACAAAGGAACCCCAGGCAGATAATCATTATTCAAGGAAGCCAAAGAAATGTAATTCAGCAAGGGACGTGACAGAGAAAGGAAAATCAAAGGAAGAGTCCATAAAGAAAGCATCGGTGACAAGTAAGGAAACAGGTGTCAAAGAGGTAGATAAATCTCCTCCTCCTTTTGATTTTGAGAATGAAATGGCCAAAATCAAAATCCATGTTCCTTTTAATGAGCTAATCAAGAAGGAAGAGTATAAAAACCATATCATTAAGATGTTAAATATGTAAGAGGCTCCCGACACCCTGAACATCCAATATGACCACCCTGTCATCTTATTTGGTCCATGCGTAGAAGAAACTGGCGATACTGATGACGTTTGTCCTTTCTATGTTAGTCTCAAAATTCATGACATGACTTTGCATAACACCATGTTGGATTTGGGTGCATCGCATAATCTCATGCAAAATGTGGTCATGGATGAGTTATGCTTGGACGTCACCAGACCTCATAAATATATTTTCTCTTTTGACTCTAGAAAGGTGAAATGTTTGGGTTTGATCAAAGACTTGGTCATGTCATTATCTCAAATTACATCAAAGAATTTGGTCATGGACATTGTGGTTTCCGACACTCCCCCAAAATTTTGCATGTTTTTATGCAGATCTTGGGCCGTGAAATTAAAGGGAACCTTGCAGATGGACATGTCTTATGCTACCATCCATGTTTTCGACCAAGAAAGAAGACTGTATAGAGAGGTGTTGCTTAAGTACATGGTGTGTAGCGAAACCCAACCAAACAATCATCCTATATACTCTATTGACACCGTAATTGGCTCCTCTATTTTTTATAATGACTTAAGTTTTGAAGAGGGGGAGTCAACAACTATCATGACTATCACATATAAGATCGTGCATCAAGCATATGAATGTGCAAATCAGAGAAACTGCACGGAAAATTAAATGTGGAATATGAGCTTCGATGGAGCTGTTAGAAAAGAAGGAACTGGAGCTAGTGTGTGGATCAATCCTCCCAAAGTGGGCTCAAATATCTGCTCTTACAAACTACCCTTTGATTGTACAAATAACATGGCCGAGTATGAGGCACTAATCTTGGGTTTTATAAATTTAAATGAATTGAGCACTAAAAGGATAGCGATGCATGGAGATTCTGAGCTCATCATAAATCAGGTAAAGGGCATATACCAGTCCACACATCCCATATTAAGAGCATATAGAAATCTAGTGTTGGAACTCCTTGAAGAGTTCTCATAGTATAATTTTTCAGTGATCCCCAGGGGAAAATAAAATTGCATATTCCCTAGCCACCTCAGCTTTGGTGTTTAAAATTCCAATTTTTCCCAATAGGAAGTATGAAATTAAAGTCAAACATAGGTCCACAGTACCTGATAACATCTAATATTGGCAAGTGTTTGAATATGACAAACAGGTGGAGAGGTTCCTCCAAATGAGCGACAATTTCACTCATTTTAATATTGATGATGAGTTTTGTTGTGAAGAGGATGAATATGTGGCGACATGCAGTGACAATGAACCCTTTCAGAACTAGATAACTGGAAAGGATATAGTGAAACTAAAAAACAACATTATCCCCAAAGGTTTGGTCCCACTAGAAAAGTTGTTTGATGAAAATGATGTAGCCAAAAATCCTAGAATCACTTTGAATGATGAAGATATCGAGGATTGAAACATTGGTACTCAAGAGAATCCTAAGATAATTAGATTATCAAAGACACTTAGTCCGGAGATCAAGAAGATATTTATCAGCCTCATGAAATATTACCTGACATTTTTGCATGGAGTTATGAACAATTGAATGTATATGACACTGGAGTAATTCTACATCTGATTCCCATCAAGGAAGATCAAAATAGTTTCAAGAAAAATATGATACAGATCAACCCTCTACTATTGTCGCTGACTGAGAAGGAGGAAAAGAAACTATTTGATGTCAAAATTATTGTTTCTTTGAGATTTTCAAAGTGAGTGGCCAACCTTGTGCCTGTAAGGAAGAAGAGCAGTGAAATAAGGTTATGTGTGGAATTTCATAACCTGAAGAGAGTGTCCCTCAAAGACAACTACCTACTTCCCAATATGGACTACATCGTGTAGAAGGTAGTTGGATCCTAAAAAATTTCAATGTTCGACAATTTTTCTTGTTACAATCAGATCATGGTGCTCCCGGACGACCAGGAGAAGACAACCTTTACCACACTATGGGTTATGTTCATGTATGCAAAGATTCCTTTTGGGCTTATGAACGTTGGAGAAACTTTCCAAAGGGACATGAATATAGAATTTGCTGAGGAAAAATACAATTTTATCGTGATTTACTTGGACGACATCATGGTGTTTTTTTATTTTGACAAACAATATCTTGAACATTTGAAGAAGGTTTTCCATATATGCAGAAAGTTTGGTATCTCATTAAATCTGAAAAAATCAAATTTCAGGATGCAAGAAGGAAATCTATTGGGAGACATCATCTCAAAGGAAGGCATAAATATAGACCCTAGTAGGGTGGAAGGGATTCTAAATATCAGCAGTCCTAGGAGAAAGAAATAGGTGTAGTCTTTCCTAGGAAAGGTGAATTTTCTGAGGTGAATTTTCTGAGGAAGTATGCCTAGGAAAGGTACTGAGATAAAATGGACCCCTAAATCTAGGAAGTCATTTGAGGACATCAAAGTGGCACTGACCAAAGATCTAGTGTTATCCAACCCATATTTCACAATGGACTTTATCTTATTTTCCTTCACCTCAGATCACACCATTGTTGGCATCCTATTACAGAAGGATGAGCATAATTTTGAAAATCCTATCTTCTATTTCAGTAGGACATTCAGAGAATCCCCACTAAATTATGATATCATGGAAAAACAAGTGTATGCCTTAGTGATGGCCCTCAAGGAATTCAGGAATTATATATTACATTATCCTGTCATTGCTTATGTGCCTAGCATTCAATCAAGGATATCTTGACTCAGCATGATCCTGAGGGGAGAAGGGGAAAATTGATTGCATTCATGGTAGAATATGACCTCAAAATCAAGCCTACAAAGATGATTAAGGGTCAGGGGCTTGAAACAATTATGGCATAGTCGAATTGTGATTTTTTGGGAATAAATTTCATCGTTGATCTATAGAAGAATCCACAAGAAGAAGAAGTCTCGCAGGTATCTCAGAAATTCATCGATTCACCTTGGTACACTGACATTATTTACATATTAATGAATTTGCGATCTCCTCCAAGCTTGAGAAAAAACAAGGCCATATTTTTTAAATTGAATGTAGATAAGTTTTGCATCCTGGACAACACTTTGTATTGGAAGGATAGATAAGGGATCTTGTTGAATTGTTTGTTGGAAGAATACATAGAACGAGCTATCAAGGAGTTGCAGAAAGGGGAATGCGAGGGGCATCATTACTAGAATACCACCGTGCACAAAATCTTGAGGGAAGAATTTGATTGGCCTAGTATTTTTGCAGATGTATTCAAGGAAGTTTCCATTTGCCACAAATGACAAATATTCGATGTAGTGGCCAGTAAGAAAAAAATCAACAAGCTAGTAAAAATCCTTACAATTACGCATAACATTTCTAACATAGAATTTCTGAATGCGTAAATAATTCATTAACTTCAAATAAGCATATAAATTTCAGCAGAATTTAACATTTAACATTTAACTACAACATAAAATAACTTAGCCATTTCACAAACAATTTACCTGGTTCTGATGCTAATTTGTGTCGCCTTGCTGCCTTGCTGTTTCCTTCATGCACTAGTACATATTGTAAAAATTCCGACATTTCATTTGCGACGTTATGGACAAAATTGTCCATATTGTCGCAAAATAGAGGAAATTTATAAAAAAAAAATCATGTTGCCCGATAACGTCGGTCTTGCCACGTTGACGTCTCTCTTGCCACATTAACGTCGCTCTTGCCACGTTAACGTCGCTCTTGCCATGTTTTCCACTGGAACGTCTCTCTTGCCACGTTTTCCACTTGAACGTCTCTCTTTCCACGTTAACGTCACTCCTGCCACGTTAACATTGCTCTTGCC
>JZKD02S0321507.1:166494-209105 GCA_000966675.3 Picea glauca
TTCAAAATGAAAATGTCTCCTTGGTATATATAGGAGACTAGGAGGTATAATGGCTTAAAGCCGACATAATTAAAATAACATTACTAATCTAAATTACAACTAATGGCCTAAAGCTAACATAAATAAAATAGCATTACTAATCTAATATGCCCCAAATAAGGGGTAATGAGCCAATATTAGGGCTTAACAATCTGTCGCACCAGAATCAAACAAAATCTTAACATTGATATGATTTAGTGTACTTGATGACTCCACCACCGTGGATTGATGTCCGACCTGACAATTATTAACCCCTGCGTAAATCTGGTGGCTGCTACTTTCTCTCCCCATCGGTGCCTTTCCTTCTGTATGCACAAACGCTGATTGTAACTCTGGGCATTCACGCTGATAATGGGGTCCTCCGCACCCCCAACAGGTAACATGAGATTGAACCTATGTAATGTTATGTGATTGTCTTTGAAATGAGTTCCTTCCCCTGGAACCCCTACCCCAACTCGTTGTTCCCTGAGATGGTCGTATACCTGTCTGCATCGTTGGCGATGAACAAGATGTTGCACTCGCTTCCATTGAAATCCCAGCAGCTACTGTCCTTGGTGCGACTCTGTTACCATATGGAAGTGGCCGTGAGCCCCCTCCCCTAGGAATGTCCTCGGGGCCTTTCCTACGAATCCAGGGCGATGCGGAAATGTCGGTCTTTTACCCCCGGTTAAGTTCATGTGTTCTTCCGCATAACACGCATTTTCCACCCCTTCTTCTACTGAGGACGGTTTCCACATCCACACCATAACTGTTATCTTAGGGTTCAATCCGTAGACGAAGCGCTCTGCCTTTCGTTGGTCACTATCCATATACAAAACATATTTGACCAATTCCATAAATCTGATCTCATATTCTTCTACAGTTCTGTTTCCCTATACTAAGGCATGAAATGCCCCTACCTGTTGTTCCTCATAGTACCCTGGTAGATATTTCCTTCAGAACCTCTCCTCAAAAAGTTCCCAGGATATTGTGTCTAGGGTAAGGTGCAGTTGTCTTTCCAGGTTGCCCCACTAGTTCAAGGCACTGTCTCTTAACTGAAAAATTGTGATCTTCGCCTTTGAATTGGACGCATAGTCCCTTAAGGAAAAACACCTTGTCATGCCTTCCAACCATGCTTCCGCGCGTTCACTGGCGCGACCCCTGGAAAACTCCGGAAGTTTGATCTTATGCAATTCTCACGTGATGTATTCAGGTGGAGGTCCTCCCCCTGAATCCCTTGACACTTCTGGATTACCTGTTCCAGACAGTGGGGGTTCCACTTCAGTCCCTTCCAGTTGTTGCCCCTTTAAAGTCTCGTTAATGGCTTCCAACGAGCACAGTATGAGGGCTAGTTTGGGCGATGGTGGTGGTGGCGCTGGCGGTGTTGGCAGTGCTTGCGACGACGCTCCCCTGACTCGATTCCCTCGAGTCCTGACCATCCTGTATGCTTTGACCTGCATCAACCAAAGTTGTCAGGGTGAGTTCCAGGATGTTTCAAATTAGTGATACTCAAACTAGAAACAAGGTTAGGCGTAAGTTTTCTTTACTTGTCTGTAAACAGACATTACTCCTTTAGGGGATTGGCTAGGTTAGGGTTAGGATTAAGCGTCTAAGCTTGATTTCTTCGCCCCTATGAAAAAAAAACTATTGGTTCCCTTTCCCTATAGCTACGCTAGCCTTGCGCCATACTCTCCAATTCCATGCTTTCCCTCCTAGTGCATATGCCGCCTCCTTCCCACTTGTCCTAGTCTAAGCCCTTTTAACTTTTTGCTTATAACTAAATATCCTCCCATGCTTGACTCAAAATATTTTCCTTGGCACGTAGTGTTGGCATTGTCGATTGTTGCATTGAAATTTAGCGTTGAATTTGACAGGTGGAATGGAGTGGAGGGACTTGGCGCTCGGCTCGATGAGTTGTGTGTAAGGTCTCATGAGCCTGACGCTTGGATAATCGGAGATTATTCTTCAGGCTAGTACCTTGCTATTATTGATAATTAAACTATTTATATGTGAATTTATTTGTAAAAGTGATATGTGTGGCGCGTTGGTGTTATTTCTCTTCTCAAGGCGCTTCACTTGGTGGGGGTCGCGGGTTCAAAACCCATGGAGTCAATTTAATTAATTAATTTATTATTATTATTATTATTATTATTATATTGAGCTTAGCATATATTATTAAATTTAAATAATTTAAATAATTATCAGTTTTAATTTAATTTAACATAAGGTAATTAATTTAATTTAAATAATTTAAATTTACGTAATAGTATTAATGCTTCTTTTTCTTAAATAAATAAAACTAGAATTAATATTACAAAAAAAATCTTATCTTCACTTCGGCGAGAGTTTAATGTGCTTAATACTTAATGAGAAACGAGGCATTATCTGGCAGCCTTTAAGGTCGGGCTTCTGGCATGAGGCCCATGTGCCTGGTGGGCGTGGAAGTGGTGCTTTCACACTGGCGAGCAAGACTTACATTACCATTGTTGTTGTGTTCTCCGAGAAATTTGCAGTGTAGGAATATGTTGGGTTTCTGCAATTAGAAAACTTGTTTGTGTGTTTTGTTCCGGGTTCTCCAATTGCTAATTTTCAGATACTTGTTCTTGCATATAGAAGTTTAGATAAGGTGTATTGTATATGATTATATGCAAGTTTTCATGTCTGTAGAAAGGCTTATTTGGGGATTTTGGCTGAAAGAAGTGGTGAGAAATGTGTTTGTGGTTCACGTTTGTTCAGCCGTCCTCTGATATCTCTTCAACCTTACACGTATTTTCTGGTATAAACATATTTTCATCTAACTCTGAATTTATTAGCTGCATCTTTCCGAGGTTCGAAAGCGGGATCTCCTCAGCTTCAGAGTTTACTTTCTGGACGGAAAGAAATTTGTATTCATAATTTGTGAAGGAAGGGAGGGGATTCAATCCGGTGTAGTTGTGGAGGAAATTCAGAGGGTAACATCATGGGGACTGGTGCCGGGAGATGAAAATAAGGCCATTCATTTTTCCTGTTACGTGACAACAATTACACAGCAAAATAACCTTCCGGCTTTAATGGTCGCGACCTTCAACTTGAGGGTTTGCTACACCTTCCTTCTCACAACAAAAGGATATGGACCGATGGCTATACAAATACAGCGCATGGATGGATAACAATAATTCGTTATGAGTAAAATTTAGTACTTAATATATATATATATATATATATATATATATATATAAACTTTAAACCCGATGATTTTGGCATCCCGATATGTCGGCTCCATATTCTATTTCCAATCCTGATACATACCATGTACCGTCATCCAATTGATCAATCAGTTGAAGTTCTCCCGACTTCTGGATAGAGTTTTCAACACAACCTCAATCTCGGGTGATGGCGGCTTGACAGTGGTGCAACTCCACGAATTTCCGCCTCTCTTATTACTTGGTTTGGAATACTCTTGCTGAAGAAGTACGTTGTGTACTATATGGATATCCTAAATTGAGTATGACTCAGGGACATAAGGTGCATTGCATACTAATTCTAGAGTCTTGAGGACCCTTAAGTGTTGTTGCTTGGAATTTTTCATTCGCCTGGAATTTAAAGTTATAGATGTTACAGTATCGTACTCCTGCAAATAGGTTGGAAGACTAAGCGATTCTTCTATTTTTGTCACAAATTTGCATTGTAGGTCCGAAAACATTCCCACTTCTCTTGGTCTGATTATTGCAAGTGAACGTGTTCGATCGCTACTAACTTCTACATGTTTATCATTGTACTTGCAATCATGGCTCGTCGCAGTGGAGGTTCGATCTCCCAACCTTTTGAATATTGATTGTTTGGTTGCTTGGATTTCTCTATTTTTTCTTTCCTATGTCTTTACTAATTCGACTAGAAATAAACCCTAGAGATTTGGGTGTTCCTGGAGAACAGTGTTTCCATTGTTATCTGAATAAGTATCAGGAGCAGGCTGAAAAGGATGAAGACCCTAACTAGACATGCAGTTCATCTCCTTGGAGGTCAACACTTCACGCCTCAGCAGGGTTCGATCCTTGATCGTTCACAAGTTCGAGGGATCCACATCGAACTAGGAGCTCAGGAGAAAGCGATATGTGATTCATGCCATTCTTTTTATCTTCACCTCTAAATTTGGGTTATTCTTCCTTCTATTCACTCATTGAAAGATAAATCCATTGATAACATATTCTATTTTATCCCTTCTATTTTATCCATGTACAAAACCCGTACGATCTCATTAAAATACTGCTTTATAATATGATACAAAGCATTATGTTGGTTGTAGAACATTGGCCATTCTTTCTTCACTGCCAAATTCATCTACGCCTCCTTGTTTGGAGAGGCATTTTTATTATTGTTTACTTCTGTTTCTTTGTCCCGAGAAATGGTTTATAATTTTTGAAAATAGATGTGAAATGAAAGCACTTTTAGAGGTTGGACTATGAGCAAGTTCCATTCAATTCACATGCCAAATACAAACAATCTACCTTAAAGAAAGTAAAGAGGGAATTTGTGCCAAAAAATCATAAGGGAAAAGTAGGCTAGATATTCTATTATAAAATAATATTAAATTCTTATGGATCAAAGGAGTTCAAGAAGAGAGATTGAATCATTGAAACAAAATCAGGGGGAATCCCTACTCTAGAAACAAYYRTAGAAGTTYAGAAAGTASAAWAACTAGGAATACATAAAGTCTAYCTATCRTTATAAAGTAGGGATGAGGAAGACCCAATCAACCTTTCAGGAAATTGAGGAAGCCTTCATAGAATTCTGGGGCAGGAATCTATACCTCAATTTCTAGTTGAGAATAAGGGGTCAAAAGGGGAAAAATTCATCAGCAAAGCGAGAGAAAGAGAGGCACTAAAGGAAAGTGACGTCGGCTTTCATCTTGGCATTCAAGAATTGCTTAAGCCAGGCCTAACTAGAGCCAGTCAAGGTATCACTAAGTGAAGATTCTTATGTGGAATGTTAGGGTCTCAGGCTTAGGTTTAAAAGTTAGGACTTTAGGAAGAGAAAGAAAACTGTATTTAGTGTTAATACATGAAACAAAACTCTAAAATTAAAGAGAATGTATATATTAGATGTTAAATGTAACAACCCTAGTTGCTTGTTTTACTTGGGTAAATTTGTTTTTTTACATTTTCAATTCGTATTGTTTATATATATTTAGATTTGTTTATATATAATCAAAATAATAGTGCTTTTGGTTTGCAGGTTAGGCGGAGGGGAATTTGATCTTGGAGTTTTGGCCCTCAGGCCCAGATTTCAAACAAAAGCTATGATACCATGTGTAGTGGCCAGTAAGAAAAAAATCAACAAGCCTAGTAAAAATCCTTACAATTACGCATAACATTTCTAACATAGAATTTATGAGTGCATAAATAATTCATTAACTTCAAATAAGCATATAAATTTCAGTAGAATTTAACATTTAACATTTAACATTTAACTACAACATAAAATAACTTAGCCATTTCACAAACAATTTACCTGGTTCTGATGCCAATTTTTGTCGCCTTGCTGCCTTGTTGTTGCCTTCCTGCTGCCTGATGCACTGACCAACACTGCCCAAACCTACTATCCTCCCTGCCAACTAGGAAAACTACCTAGCTCCAGGATATCATATGGATATCCTAGCCCCCGTGCCCAAAATCCCCAGCAAACCGGTGCCCCTCAACTAATCCTCCCAACTCCAGAACTCACTCCCCTCTCTACAAATCCAAGAGAGCCCCCCAAAGAAAAATAAAATTCCCGTAGAATGATGATGCCCCCTTCGTAAACCTCCTCCCCCATATTCCTCCTTCACCGCCCTGCCCTTCATTTACTTCCTTACCTACCCATTTATTACCTTATCCCCTCATAATTAATATCTTATCCCTTTATATTCAATGTCTTATCCCTTTCCGTGTACGCAAGTCTTTAACAAATTAACTTATAATTTATTATCTCTATTAATTTAATACCCATGTTAATGAATGTAACATGTAATTAATTAATCAATTAATTAATCAAATTGCATCCATTAATTAATTAATAAATATTTAATTAGTATCATTATACCAATCTTGTTTAATTAATACCATGTTAAGAAAATTAATCCCCTAATTATTTTTTTACTTCATAATTCCCTAAACATATATTCTACTAGGGTTGTTACATTCGATGGGAAAAGAAAGTTGCAACCCATATTGTTAAATCCTATCTCTGTCGAAGCACCATTTATGGAATGGGGTCTGGATTTTATAGGATAAATTCCTACACCATCCTCAGCTTAGGATAGATGGATACTAATAGCAACAGACTACTTCACCAAATGGATTGAAGCGGTCCCCACAAGGCAAGCTATCGACACAGTTATCATTCAGTTTTTGGAGACCCTGATCCAGATTTTATGAGCATAATGAAATGAATACATATTATTAAAATATTCTCAACACATAATAATATATATACAATAAAATTGGTTTTCTATTCAATAAGGAAATAAGCTGAAACTCTAAAATACAGTGGAAAACAAGCTTGTTAGAATGGTGGCATCTTATCTCTGAGAAGAGATTTGACGACTGCACTCATTCACAAGAAGATGATTACAATGGGGATCTGAAGGCAATTTTACAATATACATGAATTTCAAAAACCCTATACATCCAAAAACCTAACCCTAGGATATGAAGCGCCAAAAGTCATGTGGGCCCCGTTTGGGTAAGTTAGTACATCAACCTCTCGGGGTCGTAACTTTTGCATATGATCTTCGTTTTAGGTGCACGATAGCCTGTTGGAAATGTATCATCAAGAATATTCATTTTTGGGGCTTAATAAGAGCCTTTGGCTATCATTGAGAAGCTCTATCCTGAAAAACTTTCATTTAGGCCCTCAAAATGGCCCCGAAAGTTAAAAACTGCTAAAAGTAGTAAATTGCCAAAATTGCTAGAAAACTGTTTTGAGCGAGTTGGAAAAGGTGGATGGCCATCAATATCCACCTGGATCAATACTACCTCCTTAGGAATAAATTTTCTCCATTTCTTTGAGTTCCCCCATTATATGAGGAAATGTTTGTTGAATTTGGCCCCGGGTGAGCCACTTGCCTTGGTGCAGGAGCTGCCCTGCTTTGATGAATCGATAAAGTTGTATCCTTTGTTCTCGACTTCCCTTGATATGTGTGTCAAAAATATGATCATTGGATTCCTGCATGCAGTTAAGGTTGAGATCTGTTGGTTTCAACTTCTCTGCTATCTCTGTGGTGTACAATAATGGTGCTAAATATGGTCGAAGGAGAGCCACATTGAAGACTGGGTGCAGGCCTAGGAAAGGTGGAATGTTGAGATCAAAATAATTGTCACCCACAACCTTGGCGATAGTGTATGGTCCATAAAAGAGTGGGAGAAGCTTTCAATGAGGCCCTATAACGAATTCTTTCTGAAAGTGTAACCAAACTTTGTCTCCCACCTAAAACTTATGTGGCACCCAGTGTTGATCATGGTACTGCTTGTACTTGGCATTAGAATTTTGTAGAATATACTGAACCTCTTGGCGGATGTGTCGGATCTTCTCAATGAACTGGGTGGATTTTTCAACTTTTGGTGGAGTGGGGGGTGAGTCGTCTAAGGTGGTGATTAGGGGTAGTGCAACATCCATGGGGCCCAATGGTTGGAATCCCAACTCCACCTGAAAGGGGTTGTGGCCAGTTGAGATATGCAAGGCTCAATTGTAGCTACGCTGGACATAGGGAAGACTCTAATCCCATGTCTGGGATTGTTTTGAATTGTACATGCACAAGATATGTACGATCATCTGATTGAAGACCTCAGTTTGGTCATCTATCTGGGTGTGGAAGGGAGTGGATTTGGTGAGCTTGGTATCCAACAGTGACCAGAGGCTTCACAAGAATGTGTTGAGGAACCAGATTTCATGGTCCGAGATAATGGTTTGTGGGATCCCAAAATGTACCCATACTCGTTCAAAGAATACCTTGGAAGTGGCTTATATTGTGATGTTCTTGTTGCAAGCAATGAGAATCTCCATCTTGGAAACATTATTAACAACCACAAAAAAAATTCATTTCTCCTCTTAGTGGATGGGAGGCCCGACATGTAATCCATTGAGATGGATTCCCATGGCATATTAGGAGTAGGAAGAGGGGTGAACATGCCCTATTTATTAGTGTTCGATTTGTAAATAACACAAGTGGTGTAGTACCTGATATACTTGTCGACATCCTGTTGAATTTTCAACCAGTAGAAATGTTTATTAAGCACTACCATTGTATTTTTCACACCAAAGTGTCCTTCCACCCGATTGTAGTGAGCTTCCCAAATCAGCTTCGTGCATTCGCTTGATGGAATGAAGAGATGGCCCAGATGGCACAACAACCCATATTGAAGATGGAAATTAGCGACCACTAGGTTGGTGCCCAACATTTGGTAGGTGGTGGAGAAGTTGGGGTCGTTCTCGTAGAGGTAGGGCCATCTAGAGGTCTCATGGACGCAAGACTCTAGCATCGTGGTGACTATTGCGACTGGAGGTCAGCTGAGGAAATCAACAACTTGATTGGTACTTCCTATTTTATACTTGATGTTGAGGTGGAACTATTGCAAGTATGTGGAACACTTCTGATGGTGATCATTCTGCAATTTTCCGTGGGACTACATGAACTGTAGTGGTTTGTGATCAGTGTGGATGACGGTCTCCTTCCCAAGAATGTAATGTCTCACTATGAGTACATTTATTTTTCATAAGTAGGGTACTTTTGGACAACATATGATAGTGTCTCACTATGATATGCCACGGGGTGGCCGTGTTGAGTGAGAACAACACCCATAACATAGTCTGAAGCATTTGGATCGATCTCAAAGGGATGTTGCAGGTCCAGTAATGAAAGTATTAGGGATGAGAACAAACGCTTCTTCAAGTCATCCAAGTCTTGTTGTTGGGACAGGCCCCACACATATTTTTCCTTACCTCCACCCCTTGTTGTAGGGAAAAATTCTCCTTACATGCACACCATGACGATCAACGATGTAGCCTAAGTAATGGACCTTGGTGGGAGAGGAGAGGATCTGTGAGTATTCTTCTACGACCTTATCCACTTGATTTTGCTATGTGGAGAGATTGATTGTAGAGTCTTTGGATGTGGCTGCAATCTTTCGCTCACTCTGAGAGAGAATCACGAAGAAGACAAATTTCCTGGTCTGAGAGATGACCTTCCTGCATTTCTTGGCAGAGATCAAGGAAATAGAACTAGGAGGGACTACCTCGAGTATCCTATACAATTTCCTGTTCAAAGTAATAATAACACTATGAGGCCTAGAATCATATACAACATGAATTTTCCATAAATAAGGTTGTCCCAAAAGAACATTAAAAACTTCGAGAGGAGAAACATCACATAATAAAGGATGCCATACAACAGTCAACACTGTTGGTTGACGCGAAGATCGATTCCTTGGTTGATCCATCCAATGGTGTAGGGTTGTAGGTGCAACATTGTCGGTAGGTCCAGCTGCTTGATGACCTCTGCTTAGATGAGGTTCTTCTGGCTACTGCTATCAATTATGAAATGAAATGCGGTGTCTTTTACCCACATATCTTAATGGGAAAGGTGCTCACTTTCTTCTGGCTCATCTAGTTCACCAGGATGGAGCTTGGTGGTATCAACAGTGGCATTGGGTTCCACATCAATGATTTGTCTCCCCCTTTATATTTCTAACTCAGAGTCATAACCTGCATCTGATTTAGAGGCTTTCACTTCAGCCACCAACGACTGCTTTGAGAGGGAGTCAACAGTGTTATGCCAAGGGCTCTTATGGAAGTCACACCACTTCTCGATATATTTCTTTGTATTTCCAGTGTCCTTCTTTTCTTGCGGCTTGGACTAGTTGTCTTGATATTTTCCATACTTACTCTGTCCTTTGTTCTATGCGTTGTGGCTTCCCCTTATTGGATTTTTCTATGAGGGGTTCCTATGCCCAAATTTATGCATCTTTTGTTTGAGCTTCTACTCGATTTTGACGATATATCGGTAAGTCACGCCCAAGGATGAGATGTATGGAAATTCCATCTCAGTCTAGATGTATCTATGTAGAGCACCGTGATACTTGAGCACCAGTTTTTTCTTTGAATCTTTGATACACAACTTGGTGTGCAAGGTATGGAAGATATTTGTGAACTCTGGTACTGCTTGGTTTCTTTCTTGCCGCGATGTGGTCCATTTGGTATACAAGTCTTCATAACTTCTGACATGGTAGTATTGTGCCTTAATAACATCCTTGAAGGATTCCCAGGTGGCCATGACTATAAATAATGAAGTTTTCTCTGTTTCCTTTTACTCACAGAAAGTTTCCCACCAATCTTTGACACGGGGAACGACTTTGAAGAGTGAAAAAGTAATCCTTTCTCTATTGAAAATTTATGGACAGAAAAAAACACTTCTAGTATATTCAACCACTTTTCTACAACATATCCATCTATTTGACCTTCAAATATAGGAATATCGAAGCTGATTTGTACCTTGAAGGGAGCGGTGCCTCGATCGAGGAAAATGTGTTGCCTGTTGGTAGTTGTCGAAGGATTTGCGTGAAACTATCCATCATCTCGTTCCTCTATTTTGTGAGGGATTCCTCAAGCAATATTTTGAAAGGATTTCATGTCCTGTCATATTTATTTTCTCCTACCATGATAGGTATCTTGTGTGTGTGAGAGATTTTGTCCTCAAGAGAAACAAGCTCGAGACCCAATTCGTTGTACCCTCACCTCTTTGGGGACATGCATTAAGATGACAAGGAGAAGACCTCTCTGATACCACTGATCCAGATTTTATCAGCTATACCAAGATGAATATATATTATTAAAATATGCTTAACACAGAATAAAAGAGATACAATAAAACTAGTTTTCTATTCAATAAGGAAATAAGCTTAAATTGTAAAATGCAATGGAAAACAAGCTTGCTGGAATGGTGGCGGCTTATCTTTGAGAAGAGATGTGACAGTTGTGCTCATTCATAAGAAGATGATTACCATGAGGCTTTGAATTCCCTTTTACAATAAACATGAATGTAAAAACCCTAGACATCCAAAAACCTAACCCTAGGAGATGAAGCGCCAAAAGTCATGTGGGCCCCGTTTGGGTAAGTTAGTACATCAACTTCCTGGGGTCATAACTTTTTCATATGATCGTTGTTTTAGGCGCACAATAGCCTGTTAGAAATTTATCGTGGAGGATATTTATTTTTGGGTCTGAATCAAAGCCTTTGGCTATCATTGAGAATCTCTATCCCAAAAAACCTTCATTTAGGCCCTCAAAATGGCCCCGAAAGTTAAAAACTGCTAAAAATAATAAATTGCCAAAAAATTTAGAAAATTGTTTTGAGCGAGTTGGAAAAGGTGGGTGGCCATCAATATCCACCTGGATCAGACCCATATCTGGGATAGTATTGGTTTCCCATTCAATATCATCACGGATAATGCAGCGACGTTCAAGTCCAAGAAGATGGAGAAGCTTTGTAACGATTACAATATAATCCTGAAACATTCTACGACTTAATACCTGTAGGGTAATGGATTGGTGGAATCATATAACACAATCTTACCCAGTATTATTAAAAAAATCTTGCAGGACAAAAAGAAGGCCTGGCATAAGAATCTTATCTACGAGCTATGGCCTGACAGAATCACTACCAAAATGTCCATCTCAACATCGCCTTTCCAAATTGTATATGGCGCAGAGGCATTTTTCCCCACCTTGTTGGGATTGATAATAAGGATATTGATGAAAAAGAAAGAATACAAACCAAACGATGCTCAGAGGAGGATAAACCAATTGTTTCATGCACAAAAAATGAGGGAACACGTTTTCAACCGATCACATCTTCACCAAGACAAAATGAAAAATGTTTTCGACAAGCACAATAAGCAAGAGGATTGCAAGGTAAATGATCTAGTGTTGAAGTGGGACGTGAGGAATGAATACAAAGGAAAACATGGAAAGTTTGATCATGTTTTTATGGGGCCACTCAGGATTGTCGCATATCAAGGGAACAACACATATTTTCTACAAGATCTTAATGGAGAACTCACTGGTGGGGGACCTGTGAATGGAAGGCTCCTTAAACATTATTTGATTTAGTATGGTCTATTTCAGTCTTCCATGTCATTGTAAATAACCATTTTTTTATGTTTTCAAAGAAGACTTTTCAAATCAGTAGTCAATAAAAAATTGAAGCCCCAAGTGAAGGCCCTAAGTTTATTTTTAGTCTGGTCATGACTGTGTCAAGAAATTCTAGTATGGGTCTTTTTCGTTGTTTTAGAGTCTGCAAATCAAATAAATCCCAATGGTTAAACACTTGGTCTACTGTTCTTTTCCACCTCACTGGGAGGATAGCATACCTATTGGAGTCAGTTGTTAGCATCGTCATTTTTTCAGTCGCATTCAGTCCTAGATGAGTCATGGTTCATGTGTCGAAGCGTGTGAGGTCAAGTACTGAACAATGAATGGGTTGAAGTCAACAAGTGGTGGGTCTGGCCCTTGGAGTCGATAAAGGTTTTCATAATTAACCATGTGTGAATTGTAATGGCCCTTTTCCAAAAAGGTCGAGTCCTGTCAGAAAGAGGGAATTTATGTGCCAGAGGTGGAGGAAAATTGTTAGAGTAAAGGTCATGTCGATAGATATAATGACCATCATCACCTAATTATGAAGTCAGAAAGGTTAATAAATCAAGACACTCATATCATGTATACTCTGCAACTCTTATCATATATACTTTGCACACTTCGAAGTGTACCCGTCGCCTGAGTGTGTTTCACAAATCTTCATCCTGCTTCAAAAATTATCGTCACCATGGATTCAGTTTCCTCTGCCATGATTCCATCCCTCTCCCATTCAATTATAGATACCAGTCACCTTGCGTTTTTCCCTTTACCATCTGTGTTTGTGCATTGTCTATGATTTTTCTTGCAAGTCATGGGTCCTTTCGTTATGGGAAGAGTGATTTCCATCAGTTGTGTTGTGAATCTATTTAGTCAAGATTGTCATGTATCCTTTTTTCTTAGTCATGGTTTGAATCCTGTTCGATTTTTTCGTGAGCTAGTCTGTTGGATGATAGTTCCTCTCATAGTCAACCTTCTTTCCTTGGAGTCCTTTCCTGTCGCATTGAATTTTTTTCCTTGTCCAATTTCCATGGCTCGCCACCAATGTCACAATGCCTTGCCACCATGCCATAATTTTCTACCGCGCTTCCCTACTATGACGAGCCTACTGTTATCATTTATCATGACGTCGACCTTCTTCTGCGCCAAAAGTGTTCATAGCACCTGATAGCCGCGTAGTGAACTCCTAGAGATATTTTTTCTTTTCGCGCAAATCTTCCACCACTTCCAATCTGATAGGTCTCTACGAAGTATATCATTCTCCATTTTCCATGCGAAGAGGGTCTCATGTTTCATTACCGCATGTGCATGAAAAAAATACATGTTTGCATCATGACAACATCCCAAGACATAAGGAAAAAGGAATGAAACGACAAAGCTATGAGGCCCGAAACTCAGGACTCAAAGTTCATCAACAAAGATCTGAATGTCAGGGAATATTTTGAACAATTCAGATGTATGCACTATTGTGAGAAAATCCAAGGATACAATGTGAAATTGGCTGAAAATTTTTCTCTCAGATTTAACAAGTTCTGTGTGATCATTGTGGGAATCACATTTCAGGTGATGGAGGAAAATATGTTAGCCATGACGGATATCCCTCCATGCAGTGAAAGGTGGTCTAAGGGAATTCCTTTAGATTTATTATGCTATGAATAATTCATCAAGTCAAACTGCCTAAACAAGAAAGTCAAAGCGAGCGTTCTGAGTCGGTATCTATAGGATCCTTTTCAGAAGCTCCTAAAGGTGATTAGAAGGTATTTCAGTTGGGAAAGAAGGTATGAAATAATATACCCACATCACATCAGGCTGTTGATGCATTTCACAGGGAAAGGGCCTTTTAACTTACCTTTATTCTTGCACCAAATCATGGGAGGAATGGCAGACAACGTCCAGGCCGAAGAGGACCATTCAAGAAAGAACGTTTTCCATATATCGTTGAGCAAGTTGTTGGTAGTCGAGGAATTGAGACAGATTAAAAATTATTGGGATTTGTTTCTATTTTCAACCAATATGCCTAGGGACCCCAAAGGATATCTCTCTCTACCCATGGGGGAAACTCACTGTGTGGGGAAAAGAATGGAGGAGGTTGCAGAAAAGGGAAATACAATAGAAGGCTTGTCATCCCAACAGCCAGTACCCTGGAAAAGAGGTAGGCCAAGGATGATCAAGAAGCCTGAGGATACCCCATCCCCCAACGAACCACACACCCAATCTGTTGCTGAGAATTTACTCATGCACGTTGTTCAGATAGAACCTATTGAAGGTTCAAGCCGGGGAATTAGTGAAATATGGAGAAGCTCAGGAAATGAAAACATGGAGGTTCAGGAGTCGTTGCAATAGCTGAATAAAGTGTAGCTTGTTATTTCTGAATTATACCAGGAGACCAGATAATTGAGAAAACAGTTAGTAGAAAATAATGTTGAAACTACAACGTCGCATAGCCGAGAAGGGAATGGAAATTGTCTCAAAATACAACTTAGATAAGCGCAAGACATGATCATTCAACTCGGCAAGGAACAAAGGATGTCAGAGGAAATAATCGCAGAGCACTTCAAGGAATGTGGAGCATCCATGTAAAAAATCCACGTGGCTCTTTTGAGTGCTCAAACAAAGCTAAATGGTAATGTGTTCTTGCGAAGATAGGTGAAGAATCTAAAAAGACGAAACTGGTCTCTTAGGAAAATGATTAGAGTATTAATATTGTAGGTGAGGCCAGAGGCATTATTGACCTAGCCCCGTTTTTGTTTCTTTTAATGTGGCACAAAAAATTTCTCCCCTCATGTCCTTCTTCTTGCCGATAAATAAGGAGTCTGACGAGCACCCACGCGATGTATATTCGTCACACAGAGGTTGTAAAACCTCATGTCAATGAGGACAACCATAGGAGAAATGAATGATAGTTTTGAAATATATGCATGCCCCCCTGAACGCCATCACCACCTGGAAAGAACAAGAAACAACCAACAGAAACCTGCCACACCAACTCGCCATGTGGATACCAAAGCCAACGATCGTATAGAAGAAACCAGAGCCTGTTACACTAGGTGGTAGAATTCTGACAATGCGCTCGATCATTCGGGTAACCACTCAAAGGAGAAAAATCGATGCATCGCCCCCTAATGATTGAATCTTTATGATGACTAAACGATCATGAAGAAGACGTCGATTATGACATGATTGGGTGCATTTGAGTTTCCATTCTTAGTAAGTTCTATTCGAAAGATCATATGACAGGGAATAACCAAAACCAAAATTCTAGGAGTAGTAGTTTGAGGTGTGGCAGTCCAAGGGGTGCAATTGTTTATATATATTCTATCTTTTCAATGTAAGCCAGGTTGGTTGGAAAAGTGGTGTAGAAAATAGACTATTGAACGTAATCTTCGAACCCGATTGAAATATAATGCAGAAGTCCTGATGCTTTGAAAAAAAGATTCTAATGGTGGTGTTTTGATGTATTGTGATCTCTCCTACATATGTATTTCATGTTTTCTGTATACTCGTGTCTTTACTCAATTTAAATTGGAACATTTAATAATTCTAGAATTCATGGCACGAAGCTTTATAATTCTCCATTTAAACTCTTGTGTTTTCTTCTAAGTAATTTATAATTCATCTTCAATGGTGCTCTGAGTTGTTTTATGTACTCTTTCTTTCACCACACACAATGATATTTGAACTGAAAGACCATTGCCTGCTTACCCTTTATCCTCTCAATGTTTCATTTACCAAGTCATTTATTTCTCTCTCTTTCAGGAATTTGAGTCCATGGCCCAAGGTTCTGCATTTCCTTGCCAGCAAAACTACAAACATTTCACAAACACAATAAACATAGCCAACAATTCAAATTCATTATCTGTTAGAGACTAAGTCTCAGAGAGAGCCCTCTCTAGGTCGGAAAGGCTAGATTTCGGTCTTAAAGATGGTCTGTAGGTTACCTCTTTCATTTTGTTTCTCATACAAACAAATTTATAGAAAACTAAGTTGCTAACCCAACCCATAGCCTATTAAAGGTGACTCTATCTACAACTTAAATAAAGGAAATGTATTTCTTTACTCAAGCATTACAACAATTAATAACGTTTAATTACATTGAATTTTTAAATTCAAGGGGAAAATGAGAGGGATGATGTCTCTCCCCTTATTGAATGTGAGTTGATGTGCTATATTGTTGATGCATGTTGAGGTGGAAATATGCTCCTACATCATCCTCCACTACCAGGAAAATCATGAGCTCCTTCTCACAAGATCCTCTACTCAAATGTTGAAATCCTCTTGGATCCCAAACCTGTCTTTGGAGTTGTCCACCTGCTCATTTACCATGCTTCTGTTGTAGGATCTCCTCTATTAATCCTCCTCTTGTTGTTGACTCCAACATCATATTCCTTATCTCCTCTATGACCTCATCCATCTAGTTCATCTGTTGGCTCTTCTCTCATAGCCTACTCCACAGGATCCCCTTTTCTCCACACAGATAAATGGGACAATCTCCATGATCTCCCATGAAATTTTCATCTCTTGTGGAATTATATTGACACTCTAATGCAGAATCTAATTCTACAACAATACTTATGAATTTCTTCTCAATCATCTCCTCTGTCAGCTTAAATTATTCCATGCCCTCTGCCTTCTCTTTTGCTGGTGCAACTCCAACATCATCTAGCTATGCCTAAGACTAGAATTATTCTTCATTGTGCATGATTGTCTCCTTCTGGAAGTATTCTTCTATGTATGGATGGCATAACCAATCCTCCATCAGTTTCAAATCCATCTCCCATGGAGTGATCATTTCATCTGAATTCTCCTCTTCTTCTACTACTGGAAAAGGATTTAGTATCTTCTCATTCTCCTCTATGGTGGTCACAACTGGTTGTATTTCTTCTATTGCACCTGAAATTTGTGCGTTGACCTCTGCTGGGATCATTGGAAGGAATATTATTATTCCCCCAATGATCATAATGCTCCTTTGATCCTCCTCTGTCAACACTCCTTGATGAACTAAACTCACCTCTGAGCTCCTGAGACTTTCATACAATTTCATCTCATTTCCATTGCTTACCTGGAAATCTGGAATTCCACTCTTTCCTTCCTCGTAGTATATGAGATCTTCCACCAATATCTTCTCATTTCCCACCTGGAAATTTTAATTTTCACTTATTCCCTCCTGAAAGATCCTCATATCTCTAACTTATCTCTTCTCATCCTCATCACTAAGGTTCTCTCCAACTTCTGGCTTGCAAATGAAAACCTGCTACTTCGTGTCACTAAGGGTTTCAGCCTACCTCAACCACCTCCTCAGTACCTGTTGCTTCCTTATGGACAATAATTATTGGACATGCTAACTTGCTTTCTTCTTCAAGGGCCACTCATACCTCCAGCCTCCTCGTGTTGTATGCTACATCTTCAACATCGACTTCTCCATTTCTACTCGAGTCTTCATAAACTCTTTATCCATCTCTTCTTTTCTTATATGTTGGAGGTCTTCTCCTTGAACTTCAGTATCCATCTTCCCCCTATTCCTTACCTCCCGGAAAGTATATTGATTAATATTCAACTAAGATAACCTCCATCTTTTTCCTCCATCCCACCTCGTTGTCTACTAACAACTGCACACTTGAAAACAATCCTCTACAAAGCATCAACACTCTCCCTTCTCCCTTTTCCTACTATCTGCAAGAAAAACAACGCTCTGATACCACTTGATGAAGACCCCCACCCTCACTTGGGGTCCATTGACCTCTTGGTCTAAGGATATTTGAATTATTTTATCTCGATCAACTCACAAGATCCTCCCTAGACCTTTTCTTAGCTTTCCACAGGCCTTTTTCTCTAAATTCGGGACAACATGGATCCTTGGTAGGATCCTGATAGTCGAGTGCTACCTTCTCATGAACCTAGGATCAAAATGAAGATATAAAACCTTCAGGTGCTAATCCACAACAATCTACTTCATGGGCTCTGAAGCTTCGGGCTCTAGGCATTTACACTCTATTTCCCCGGACTTACGAACTTGTGAAGTCCCAAACATGTCAACATAGATTGATGGTTCAAAACCCTCCATTTGAATAAATGGATGGCAAGGATTTCATTGGACCAAGCTTTGAAATATATTTCCTGCATCGACCTCCAATTCTTCTAGAGTGAAGGACCACTGAAGCACCTCCTAGGTGGATCAACAATTTTGAATGATGACACATGGATGGACTAGATCCTCTCAAGATTCAGGGATACGAGGAGTCTATCATATGCAGACTTCACATCCTATGAACACCAGTTGAGCGGAGTGGGTATCCTCCCTCCACATGTCCCTAAGGAAATCAATAACTGACGACATTTTGTCCCTTGGGCCTCTGGGAATTTCGGCACTCTCTGCCCCTTGAATCCTTTGAATCATCAATCCTCTAAACTCTCTAATCGACCGACAATTTCCCTTTGGACTAATGGTCTTGATGGACTCTAGGACTTGAATCTCTGAGAATCCTTCCTCTTCTCATTTTGTTTCTCTTTATCCAAAATAATGAACCCATAAAGGCCCCAATATATTGTCACGCATCCCTCCAATCCGACGGTCAGGATGGGATTTTGGGCTCCGATCCTTTGGGGGGCTGTGATTATCAAATTCTACCTTGAGCTCCTCCAAAGTGCTTCTTCTCCAGAGTGTGGGATCCACTGGATCTGATGGCTATCATCCTTTGTTCCAGATATAATGACTGGGATCTATTGCTATTCCTCGAGCACCTTATCCAGATCTAAAATTTGTCACTATTCTGTGCCTAGATGTAATGACTGAGATATATTCTCCCCATGTGTGCTCCTCAACATTCCTGGACACAAAAAGGATGGTCCAGACTAATCCTAGATGTAGATCCAATGACTCTTGTTCCTTCTCCTCTATTGTCTACACTCTTCCCTTTCGATGAGAGACTTTGAAAATATTCAAAGGCTGTGACCTTTGATCCTCCTACGAATCCAACTATTTTTGTCTCTACTTGCACTTATGGGAACCGTTATCCCTCCTAAACTTTATTTCTATATATTTCCATGATCTTTGTCACCCCTCTATGCACTCCTTCTCTTTCCTCACAGTTCGAGACTTGGATTGTTCTCGCTCTTCTTCACTCTTTGCAGAAACTCTATGTGCAATGGAACTATTTCTCCTGAGCTTTTGAATCCTTCAAGGATTTTGAAGGGCTTGGCCTAGGAGTTGCTCCTCTGCAACACTACTAACTTGGTCTCTGCTCGCATTCTAAAAATCGCTACTCCTCCAGAGATTTTGAACTTGAGACGAGATATTTTTGTGCACTCTTTACACTAACTCTCCTGAGCTTTATCTGTTTCTCGAATGGACAAAACAATCTCTCCTTTTTCCACTTTGAGAATATTTTGTGCCCTCCTGGAACCCAACGGTCTTCCTCCTGAGCTATCTGAACCTGAAGGTTCTTGGCTCTTTAACTCCTTGCAAGCCCTTTCTTCCATAGTGTTCAACAATGTTTTTCTCCTCAATTTATCCAACACTTCAGAAAGGCATTGGTACTGTGCACTCCTTGTCCCTCCTGCTCAATGCACCCTTGTAGAGCTTACATAATATTCATCAACTCTGTCTCTTGTGCATTATCTACACAAAATTTCCTCTAGAGTGTTTAGTAACTCTGAGGCTCCTTCTAAGTTTGAGATTGCTCTAGTGTGCCTACCTAGCACATTCTCCTCTTGAATTCCAAACATGATTCAAGCATGCACTCCTTGCATTGGATTCATAGAGTTTCCAATAATTTGTTGTACACTCCTTGCACTAGCCTAAAAGAACCCAAAACTCTTAAAAAAAATCACACAAAGACAGGGAATTCTATCTTACTCTTTCGGATTGAAACATACATGCATATCTATAACATAAACATACGAAAACACACATATAACATTCACATCAAACATAGAAAAATCATGGGACATACACATGGATTCATATGTAGGAAAAAATACTCTTTCATTAATATGAATTTCATATACAAATGTGTACAAGGTTGGACTATCACAAAGTCCCACCTCTTCTCCTATCCTCTACTTGTCTTAAAATGATTCTATGATCAATCTTCAACAGCGTCTCAACAACCTTTTTTGGGCATAAGTTACATTGATATATAAAAGAGGGAGCTCAACGCACTTTCCCTCCAAGCCACTTGAGTGTTATCCTATATGTAACACTCCCCCCGACGGTCATCCAACCAACTTGTCGGGCGGACAATACTATGCGGAACAACATCACTTTTAAGATTAAATAATAACATGCATTTAAAACGGGTCAAACACATTTAAACTTAGAGTCAACAAAATATTACTATTGACATAAATAATCCATGGCATTAACATTAATCCATATGCACAATAGAATACATGATAAATATAATTACACATGCATGCAAAACATAATTAAAGCATAATCTAGTACTTATCTTTGGAACTATGGTAATTCCACCAACCACATGCAGGCCTTCCATGAACCTCCCAGCCTTAGACCACACTGCTCATCAAGCTCAGTAGTGGGTCACCCCCAAGCTGGGACTAAGCTCCACCCCAAGGCAAGGAATCCTAGGCTAGGCTGAGGTTACAGGAAAAACACACAGTCACAAGGAAGGATTCTCTCCCAGGAACCACTTATGCCCACTGCCCATAGACTCTCCTTTCCCACATGCCTATTCCACCGCAAGAGTATACACCTTTTTTGTCACCTATATAGTCCTTCGGCTGCTAACCTCCCTTGCCTTCGGTTTCAGCAACAGACCGGACCAGAAATCTCCGATCTCTATAGTAGCTACAGGGTTCCTTCCAGGAGCTCTCTCCTTCCTCCACGCACTCTCTCACCTGGAGAGAGTCGCTCATAGGCCAAGAAACTTGTCCTTTCAACTTCAACCACCTCTCTCACCTAGAGAGAGTGTTGTATAAACTGGCCAAAAAGCCACACAGGGTCAAGCACTACATGGCCACCACAATCAACGGGAATCTAGACACAAACACCCCAGGATAGAAACAGACAAGTGTAACAGCACAACAAGGCTCAACAAGATTGGGACACTTTGGTTTCCTCAATATGACAACATGGGATAGACTCACGCTCTGGTTCTCAGGGATGCGTGAGGAGTCGTCCACGCAGGGGTTGACTTAGACTTAACGGTTCATAACAGAGGGGGTGTGCCAGCTTTTCAGAAACAAATATAGACACAGGCCTTTTTTGGTTCAGAGGATGCACGAAGGTATTTCTGCAGAGGTCGGATGGGTTCATGCCCAGATGGTCGGGTAGAATGGAGGAGGAACCCCCAACACGGCTCATCTCAGTCGTTTTATCTGCATGTGCTTGGGTTGACACTTGTTACCCATGAATCTGCATGCGTTCCATCAGCATGCGTCCCCTTTGCACATGTTTTCCCCCTTCCTGGAACTTAGGATAAAAAATATATAATTCACATGCCTTTTTGGAATAATATTAAAATATTATTCCCAAGGACTTAAGCCCCTAGGATTAACCCCTAGGCTCAACACTTATCCCCTTTTCCCACCTTCCAACCTCTAATCCCTTTCACACTCTGTGGAAGCTTAATCCCCCATCACCCATTCATCATGGTCGGTCTGCACGTAGAGGTGTTTCTATTTTTATTAATCTTCTATATGATTACATATGCAAAAGAAGGCTCTTGGCCTTCAACACTTAGGATCCCTGGCCTAATAATCACATAATCCCACCAGCTTATATAAAATTGGCTCACCAGCCTATAAAACATATTTACAATTCTTTTCATAAACAAGATTTACAACTTGGCTCAGCCTTGGGGACATTACAATCCCCCTCCCCTTATTTATGCACTGTCCTCAGTGCAACTTTACACTGCATCTGCAAGATTTTCAAAAATTTCTAAAATGAAGCAGGTACTCTGCCCACATAACATCTTCATGCTCCCATGTCGCGTCCTCAGGACTGTACCAACTCCACTGAACCTTTACAAGCTCTATGGCTCGATTCCGGAGCTGTTTGTTTTTCCTGTCCAATATGCGCACAAGATGCACTTGCAGGACACCTTCTGGTTCCACCTGAATCACATTCCAATCGATAACATGATTAGCATCAGGTATATATTTCTTAAGAAATGAAACATGAAACACATTATGTACATTCATAGATGCAGGTAATGCAAGCATGTATGAAACTGGCCGAATCCTTTCCAAGATCTCAAATGGCCCACAAAATCTGGCTACCAACTTGGCACAACTTCCCATCTTCAGGGAACTCCTGTTAGTTTTCACTTTCAGGAAAACATGATCACCCACTTTGAATTCTCTGTTGGTTCTGTTCTTATCAACATAACTCTTTTGCCTGTCCTGGACAGCTTTCAAATTTTGCTTAATTTTTATCATTTGTCCTCCATCTCCTTGAGCAACTCTAGCCCAAATATTGTTCTGTCAGCTAGATTATCCCAACTCACTGGAGTATTTCACTTTCTTTCATAAAGTGCTTCAAATAGGCTCATCTTCAACGATGCATGATACTCATTGTTGTAGGCAAATTCTACCAAATGCAGGTAGTCTTCCCATCTTGATGGTTTGTCCATCACATACATTCTCAGTATGTCTTCTATTACTCTGTTCACCATCTCTGTTTGTCCATCAGACTCAGGATGATACACTGTACTAAAGTTCATATACCTTTTGAATCCTTTGAACAGTCCTTTCTAGAAATTCAAGGTGAATTTCGAGTCCCTATCAGACACAATAGTTTTAGGAATTTCATGCAAGCATGCCACTTCTTTTAAGAAAATATCAACAACATATACTGCTTTGTGAGTAGTTTTCAATAGAATAAAATGGGCAACTTTGTAAGCTTGTCCACCACCACCATGATCGAATCATGCAACTTGCTTGTTCTCGGCAATCCTGTAATAAAATCCATTGTCACCACTTCCCATTTCCACTTAGGAATGGGTAAAAGCTGCAACAACCCTGCTAGGTGCCTATGCCCAGCCTTAACTTTCTATCACTCCATACATCTGGCGATGTATTCAACGATCTCTCTCTTCATACCCGGCCAAAAGTAATGGTTGTTAACTGCTGCCACAATCTTCTGATATCCAGGGTGTCCAGCATAAGTCACTTTATGTATTTTTCTTAGAATCACAAGTTTCAATTCCTGGACATTGGGTATATACACTTTGTTTTTGTACAGAAGTATTCCATCAACTTCCAAGGTGTAATTTTCCTCTTTCTGTGGCCTTTCACTCTGCTGTAACTTTGCTACAAAATATCTGTACTGCAAATCTGCATTTGCATCTTCCAAAATTCTATCCTTAATATCAGTCCTGTACATGGTAATGGTTGAATCATGTAGGTTGTGCACCCTTCTGCTAAGTGCATCAACCACCTTGTTTTCCTTCACTTTGATATGCTTGATATCAAAGTCATATTCACACAGAAATTCCAACCACTTGCTTTGTCTAGAATTTAAGGTTGGCTGATCAAATAAATATTTCAAATCATTGTGTTCTGTTCTGAGTTCAAATTTTCATCCCATGAGGTAATGTCTCCATTTCCTCAGAGCGTGAATGATTGCTTCCAACTTCAAATCATGAGTGGCACAATTCTTTTCATGTTCTTTCAGCTTCCTGGACTCATAACAGATTACAAATTCATTTTGGCTGAGAAATCCTCCCAACTCTTCCTTACATGCATCTGTGCACACCACGAAATCCATATTTGGATCTGCAATCCTCAAGATTGGAGCGCTGGTTAACAACTACTTCAATCGTTGGAAACTCTTCTCACACTGTTCAGTCCACTGAAACGTTTTCTCCTTCCTTTGCAAGGAAGTGATAGGGTGAGCTATATTTGAGAACCCTGCTATAAACCTTCTATAATAGGTCGCTAGAGCCATAAATGATCTAACTTCTGCCACATTCCTTGGTGCTGACCATTCTCTGATGGCCTTAACCTTCTCAGGATCCACAATGATCCCTTATTATAAAATAATGTGCCCCAAATAATGGATCTGCCTTTGATAAAATGAGCATTTTCTCAACTTGGAATACAACTGGTGTTCTCTCAACACTTGTAGCACCATCCTCAGGTGTTTTTCATTCTCTTCCTCTGACTTGGAATACACCAAAATGTCATCTAGAAAGACTATGACAAACTTGTCTAAATACTCCCTGAATACACCATTCATCAAGCACATAAAAACAACAGGTGCATTTGACATTCCAAATGGCACCACTGTGAACTCGTAATGACCATACCTTGTTCTAAAGGCGGTCTTGTTGATGTCCTCATCCTTTATTATTACCTAGTGATATCCTAATCTGACATCTATCTTCAAAAATATTTTTGCACCCTTCAATTGATCAAAATAATCATCGATCCTCGGCAAAGGATTCTTGTTCTTGACAGTTACCTTGTTCAACTGTCTGAAGTCAATGCACAACCTCAACGTCCCATCCTTATTATTCACGAATAGGATCGGGGAACCTCAAGGTGACACACTTAGGTGAATGTACCCCTTCTTTAGAATCTCTTCAAGCTGCAATTGCAACTCTTTCAACTCTGGTGTACTCATTCTATAAGGATCTTTCGAAACTGGAGTTGTTCCAGGCATCAAATTTATAGAAAAATTGATGTCTCTCTTCAGAGGTAGTCCAGGTACTTCTTGGAATACATCCTTGAACTCTATGAGTACCTCATGGTCTCCAATCTTTGAGACTTCATCTCTGGATGCTTCCTCCACATGGGCTGCAAATAATTGACAACCTTTTCTGTAGCACTTCTTCAGCTGCCTTGTTGAGATTTCTCTAACAATTGCAGCTCTAGGAATTCCTTGTACATTTTTCCGATTCCCCTCCTCATCCAGTCATGAAAAATTCTTGTTACGATAGTATAGGAGGGCATGGTGTTGGTCCAACCAGTCCATCCCAATTAAGAGTCATAAGAGCCTAAAGGAAGAATATTCAATTCAATCTTTGTGCTCAATCCATTCATGTCTACAGCACAAGACTTAACCGATTCAATGACTTTCCTCTTGGTTCCTGTATCCAACTTGACTAGCCAAGACTTTTTATGTTTTCTTCTTGATAAATGTAAAATTTCCACCACTCTAGGATCTACATAACTATGGCTAGCCCATGAATCAATTAAAATAATAAATGGTCGGTTGTTAATAATACCTTCCACTTCAATCATGTGTGATTGAAATTCATCTTGCTTGTTGTCCAGGGATGCGTATATCCTTGGCATTCTACTACCCATTTCCTCCACTATTTTAGCTTGTTGAACATTGTGGACAGTTCTCACTTTATCTTTTCTGTGGGGGAAATATGTGTACCTATGGTTCCCTTTACAACCCCAACACTCCATAGGTGGTGGTATTGGCATTTTCTCACCCACTTCAGCTTTCTTGGGCTCTCTAAAAGATGGTTGTCCCTGAGGACTGTTTCTGAAAAAGGAAGGCGTGTTTCCCTTCTGCCTTTGTTCCTTCTTAAACTTCTTTTGGTCATCCCAAGCCTTCCGAAATGTAGTCTTTTCTCTTTGTTGTTCATATAATCATTTAGCCCTTCTTATTGTTTCTTCCATAGTCTTAGGATCATCATACTGAATCTTGTCACTAATGGGAGGTGGCAGTCCACTCAGATACCTCTGAATCCTGACAGCCTCATCTTTGATGAATGAACATACTTCAGTAGTTCCAAAAACCTTCATTCGTATTCATCAATGGTCATGCTGCCCAGCTTGAGTTCGAAGAAATTCTTCATCTTTCTATCATTGTATCTTTTAGTCAGGTATTTCTTCTCGAAATACCTCTTGAACTCCTTCCAAGTGATATCTTTCTCCCTAATTTTTTGCACCTACACAAACTGATCCCATCACATGGATGATTTTCCTTTTAGTTGATACATTGCAATCCTTCCTTCTGCATGAGAGGAATAATTTTACAGTTGGAAATATTTCTTCATTCCAAGCATCTATGTTTCAACATCTTCCTCCTTCTTATGTTCTCCATCAAACGTAGGAGGCTTAATCTTGTTCATCTCCCCTTTCAATTCATCCACTCCAGATCTTCGGTGTTTTTTGGTAGGGGATGGGCTTGAACTACTATGTGCCTCTCTTCTGGAATGCTTTGGGGAGTGACGATGATGTCTACTACCACTCCTCGATCTTCTTCTCCTCTCAGGGGTCCTGTGACTCCCTGTTTTGTTTTTGTCACTCTCTTTTTCCAATTTCCTTTCTATTCTTTCCAATCTCTTCAACATCTTTGAGTTGAATTCACCCTGTTGATCCCTAACTCTCATGAGATTTCGGCTATCAGCTTGGCAAGCCTAGGCATCCTTCTACAATCTTTCAATGAGTTTCATCATATTTCCTTCCTTATCCAATTCTCTTCTTTGCCCATTGGAGTTCGATCCTTCGACTCCCAAGTTGTCATCACTTACTTCTCTTTCGGTCTCTGAAATGGAGGCAATCTACACCTCTTCCATTTCTATACTTGGCGTCGATACTCAGTTGTCCTGACACTCGTTGAACTCTGCACACACAATGTGCAGTTAAACGAAGTTTGTCAGTCCTTAAACCCTCAATAAAACTACAACATTCATTAATCAACATAAAATAGAAAAAACATTTTGAATCCACTAAGTTTTATGAGCTCTGTTTGGCTCTGCAATTTTCGGGACTTCGGGACTTTGGGTTTTGGGGTTTTGGTCCATGAGGCTCCAATAGTTAAATCCTCGACGATTCTTTTGTCTTCGAAAATTTCAGGACTTCGGGACTTTGGGGTTTCGGGTTTCGGGGTTTTGGTCCCCAGAGGTTCTCGTACTTGCTTCCCTCTCCAACTCCCGACTCCCAAACTTCCGACCTCTCTCCCCTCCTGGGCCCACAACACACCTGTCGCCAACCAAGGTAGGGATTTCAGGACTTCTACATTTCGGGTTTTTGGGTCTTCGGTACTCGGGAGTTCCCGAAGCAGTGACTCCAAGTCTCTTGTCGCTTCAATCCCCAACTTCTGCAATCTCGATTTAATTTACCCTCTGGGCCCACATAGCACAGTTGTTGCCCACAACCATGGTGGCAAGTGGCAAACTCAGGCGGTTCCACGTCACCTTCGGTGACGTCATTAGGTCCCACCACTCTCGCTTTTCTTCTCAACCCACTGGCACATGGTACACACCCATGTGTCCACATCCATTCCAAGTGAAGTCCAACGGTTAGACTTTTCTCATATCTACGGCGCAGACCTTTTTGGTGTTTTGGGGACCCACACAATGTCGTCCATTCCAGACCCCCCGCCCCTTATTAAATGTAGAAAGGTAAAGGGGGTACGGAATCCAATCTTGTCCATAGATCCGAGCGCCCCAATCTAAACCATCGAAACCTACGTGCTCAATTCTAGACCCCCTCCCCCCTTTTTAAAGGTAGAATGATGAAGGGGGTCCGGAATGCAACCCTGGCCATAGATCTGGGCACCCAGATTTTCCCACCGCTTAACAAAACACACAAATCACCACACTCCTATGCACATTCTCCAGATATGACAGTCGTGAGGTTTCCCCTTTCCTCCCAAACATATCCTATGGCTCCAACACTTCTAGTGTGGATTTCTCTCTCCCTGTGGCCATATACCACACCAGCTGCGGTTTTATAACACCGTTACACCTCCTGAGCTTTGTAACACAGTCAAGTGACTCCTTGACACTCAAGAACATTCAAAGGTCTGAAATTGGTCCTCCAGACGCAATTCCTCCTCAACACCTTGGTCCAAATATCACTTATCTGGCTCATCCAAGCTCAACGTTGAAACCTTGGCTCTGATACCATACTGTAACGCTCCCCCCTAACCGCCATTCAAACCACTTGCCGGGCAGACGCTACTATGCGGAACAACATCACTTTTAACCTCAAATAATAACATGCATTTAAAACAGGTTAAACACATTTAAACTCAAAGTCAGCACAAGATTACTGCTGACATAAATAATCCATGGCATTGACATTAATCCATATGCATAATAGAATACATGATAAATATAATTACACAGGCATGCAAAACATAATTAAAGCATAAATTGGTACTTATCTTTGGAACTGTGGTAATTCCACCAACCATGTGCAGGCCTTCCATAAACCTCCCATCCTTAGACCACACTGCTCATAAATCTCAACAGTGGGTCACCCCCGAGCTGGGATTAAGCTCCACCCCAAGGCAAGGAATCCTAGGCTAGGCTGAGGTTATAGGGAAAACACACAGTCACAAGGAAGGATTCTCTCCCAGGAACCATTTATTCCCACTGCCCACAGACTCTCCTTCACCACATGTTTTTTCCACCCCAGGTGTATACACCTTCTTTGTCACCTAGTCAGTCCTTTGGCTGCTAACCTCCCTTTCCTTGGGTTTCAGCAACAGACCAGACTGGAAATATTCGAGCTCTATGGAAGCTATAGGGTTCCTTCCAGGAGATCTCTCCTTCCTCCGTGCACTCTCTCACCTAGAGAGAGTCGCTCACAGGACAGGCAACCTGTCATTTCAACTTCAACCACCTCTCTCACCTAAAGAGAGTGTTGTATAAATTGGCCAACAAGCCACAAAGGTTCAAGCACTACACATCCACCACAATCAACAAAAATCCAGACACGAATGCCCCAGGATAGCAACAGACAGGTGTAACAACACAACAAGGCTAAGCAAGATCAGGACACTTTGGTTTCCTCAATCCGACAACATGGTATAGAATCACGCTTTGGTTCTCAGGGATGTGTGAGGAATCGTCCACGTAGGTTTCGACTCATACTTGACGGTTCAAAACAAAGGGGGTGTGCTAGCTTCTCATAAACAAATACAGACACATGCATTTTTCGGTTCAGAGGATGCACGAAGGTATCTCTGCAGAGGTCGGATGGGTTCATTCTCAGACAGTCGGGTAGAATGGAGGAGGAACCCCCAACATGGCTCATCTCAACCATTTTATTTGCATGTTTTTGGGTTGACACTTTTCACCCATGAAGCTGCATGTTTTCCATCAACATGCGTCCCCTTTGCACATGTTTTCCCCCTTCCTAGAACTTAGGATAAAACACATATAATTCAAATGGCTTTTTGGAATAATATTAAAATATTATTCCCAAGGACTTAAGCCCCTAGGCTCAAAATTAGCCCCTTTTCCCACCTTCCAGCCCCTAATCCCTTTCCCACTTTGTGGAAGCTTAGTCCCCCATCACTCATTCATTGTGGTCGGTCTGCGCGCAGGGGTGTTTATATTTTTATTAATCTTCTGTATGATTACATATACAATACCAGTCTCTTCTCCTTCAACACTTAGGCTCCCTGAACTAATAATCACATAAGCCCACCAGCTTTGGTGCAACCCTTCTCACTCCTCGGAGAATGGTCTCTCTCACCAGGACCTTCTTCTTCTTCACTGGCCCGAAGAGCTGAAATTTCTCTTCAACTCCCTTATCGGAAGTTCTCGCACCCACATAATGGTCTCCAATGATCTCCCTTGTTGTATCGGGAAATCGGACATCGTGCAGTAGCGAGTCCTGAACTCAGCAACACAATCCCCGAGTCCCGATATCCCGATGCCACCTGTCCTTTCCCTTTGACACCGGTGGTCCCCGCTCCAAATGGAAATCAGGATTTCGCGATTCGGAAATTCGCGAATCCTGCGACACCGTTTCACAGGACCTCCCAAGTCCCGAACCCCGATATGCGATGCCACCAGTCAATACCACATGCTATCACCGTGGGACCCGTTGCAATTCGGGGTTTCACGAATTCTTCGTGATTCCTTCGACACCAAAAGTTCTAAAGTGCCGAACCTCGATTATCCGGGATCTTGCGCCACATCTCTCCACTGAGATCAACGACTCTAATCTTCTCGGGAAATCGCTAATCGCGATTTCGATATATGAGAGTTTCACGACCACGGAAACTCCGATATCCCGATGAGTCGAATCCTGATGACTCTCCTCCCTGTGCGCCCACGCTTAAAATCTGCGCAACTTTTCCTGAATCTGATGGTTGGCGAGATTTCGCTAATCTGTCCAGCGAATCCTAGTCGTCAACTCCTCCTCCTTGCTGCTCCTTTGAAGCGACAAGGTATTCTTGCCGAGACTTGTTTCCTCGCCTGTACTTGCAGCTCCCACTCGAGACTCTCCTCGGCACAAACCTTCGACGTTCCCGCTTGAGATCTCAAAGGTTCTATCCCTCCTGAGCTGATCCTCACTTCACAAATCTTTATGAGGACTTGTTGCACGCACTCCTTGCGGCAAAGCTCCAAATCCGGCTAAGTATTGGAACTCTTCAATCCTGCGCACTCCTGCAGCAGAAATCTCAATTCCCTTTGCTCAGAATCGCAACCCTGAGTCTTCGTCCAGCTTGCGCACGCCTTGCACGGCTCCGGTATCAACCTGCACCTCTGAGATGAATGGAACCAAAAGCTATCTCCAAGCAAACCCTGCAGTCACGCACTCCTTGCGGACAAATTCAACTACACTCCCTGCAGGAATTCTCTGGCTCACTTAGAGAAACAATTGAAACTCATTCACTCATCCTTTCATATTTCAAATCAACCATGAAATCACATACACAGCATATAAAAGAAAATTCATAATAGGAAGCAAATACTTATGAGCATAACATCAACACACAGAGAAATAACACATAACCATGGAATTGAATCAAAGCTTTATCCTATTAATTCAATCTCTGTACATGGGTGTTCTTCATACAATTCTCTGCTTGCTCTCCTTCTCTCCTGTTCAATAATCCTACAATGATACAAAGGAAGGTGTCTATATCCGTTCTCCCTCTCGAACTCCTAAACTATCAAATCTATAATTAAATTTCCTATCTAACAACATTAAGTCTACTAAATGCCTCAGCTACCTAAGGACGAGAGCTTATCCGCTCAAGGTCCATTACAATATACAAGGTGCGCTTCATTAACTCTTCACATTAATGTTTGGCGCAACCACATCAAGGTGAAATTTAAAAATAAGTTTGTTGGCTTGTCCAGCTGTTCTCTGCTCTCGCGCTGGCTTGCTTGACGTGAGCGATGCTCCTGCATCATACTCCCTGGCTTGAAAAAATTCATGGGCTCCTACCCATGAGCTCCTGCACGGTCTGTCCATGTTTTTGTATGACTGCTTCAGTCTCCCAATTGGCGTCCTCCACTGGGTGGTTCTTCCATTTCACCAGGTACTCAAAGTACTGCTTCCTCCTGGTCTTCTTTTCGACTCGCTTATCCAGTATGCACTCCATTTGCGGCATCTCTACTACCGTCATCTTCTTCTTCCACTGGATTACTGGTTCCTCAATTCCGGTCTCTGTTTCTCCAGCCCTGTATGGGTATAAATCCGAAACATTAAAAATCAGAGATATCTCGATGCCATCTGGAAACTCAATTTCATATGCATTCTCCCCGAATTTCTTCAGGACTTTGCATGGTCCAATTTTCTTCATTTTGAGCTTGTTATATGTTCCCCTTGGGAACCTCTCTTTCCTCAGATGTGCCAGAACAAGATCGCCAACTTCAAACTGAAGTTGTCTCCGATGTTGATCTTCTCTGTGCTTATACTCCTGATTTGCATCCATCAATCGCTGCTTCACTTTCGTGTGAAGTTCCTCCATCGCCTCAGCGAATTCTTCTACGCTCATGCTTCTAGTCGCAGTCTGTTCTGACTCCCTAAGTTCATAAACTCCCCTCAGTTGTGTTCCATACACAATCTAAAATGGACTCTTGCATGTACTCCGATTCACCGAATCGTTGTATGCAAACCCTGCCTGTGGTAATATGTTGTCCCAGCTGCTATGGTGTTCTGTCACCAAGCTCCTCAGCAAGTCTCCAAGACTTCTGTTGACCACCTCGGTATGTCCATCTATCTATGTATGGTAAGATAAACTAAAATCTAAATTAGTCCCTAGCTTCTTCCATAGCGTCCTCCAAAAATGACCTATGAATTTTGTATCCCTGTCTGAGACTATGCTTCTATGCAATCCATGCAGTCTAACAACCTCTTTGAAAAACAAGTTTGTGATGTGGGTCGCATCGCTGGTCTTCTGGCATGGGTATAAAATGTGCCATCTTCGAAAACCTATCCACCACCACAAATATGGAATCAACCCCTCTCTGCGTCCTCGGCAAACCCAATACAAAATCCATGCTTATCGCCTCCCACGGTCTCTCGGGTATGGGCAATGGCTGATAAAAACCTGTGTTCTACTTTCGGCCTTTTGAATGTTGACAAATCTTGCATCTGTCAACAAATCGTTTGACATCGGCTCACATGCCCGACCAAAAATACGATTCGCTCAGCTTCGCGAATGTTTTGTCATGTCCAAAATGACCTGCTAATCCGCCACTGTGCTTCTCCTTTAGCATATTCTCCCTCATGGAGCAATTCGGAATGCACAGTTGATTGCCTCTGAACAAAAATCTATCCTGGATCATATAATCCATCCACGGGCTCCGATCCCTGAGAACTGGATTCTCAGCTGCCTCATATGCTTCTGCGAAATCTGCATCTCCTGCATACATGTCCTTCAGATTTTCAAAGCCCAACGTCTTGACTCTGAGCTCCTGCAGCAACAAACATTTCCTGCTCAAAGCATCTGCCACTTTGTTAGCAGTTCCTGAAATGTGTTTGATCACAAATGTGAAATTCTGCATGTACTCTACCCATTTTTCATGCTTCTGGTTCAACTTATCCTGTTGACTCACGAACTGCAATGCATGATTATCACTGTACAATACAAATTCCTTGGGTATCAAGTAATGCCTCCACTTTTTCAATGCCTGTATAATGGCATAAAACTCTTTATCATATGTGGAGTATTTAAGCTTTTCTTCATCCAGCTTCTCGCTGAAATATGCCACGGGTCTGTCATCCTGACTCAAGACTCCTCCTACGGCATATCCGTTGGCATCACATTTCACCTGAAATGTCTTCTGAAAGTCAGGCAACACCAACACTGGTTGCTCTGTGATATTTCGCTTCAACAGATTGAAGCTCTCCTCAGCCTCCGCTGTCCAATGAAAAACTTTATGCCGCTTTTTCACGGTGTCCATCATTGTTGTGCTAATTCCACTGAAATTCCTAATGAATTTTCGGTAGAAACTAGCCAAACCATGGAAACTCCTCACCTCGAAAACATTTTTCGGTGATGGCCAATTCTTTATCACTTCCACTTTCTTTGGATCCATCTTCAACTCATTAGCCGAAATAACAAAACCCAAATAAATGAGTTTTGTCTTCATGAAGGAACACTTCTTCATGTTGACCAACAACTTCTCCTGCTGTAGCTTCTTCATCACAATGGCCAAATGCCTTAAATGCTCAGCCTTCGTCTTACTGAAGATCAATATGTCGTCCAGATATACGATAATGAATTTCTCGATGAATTCCCTCAAGACTTCATTCATCAGCCTCATGAATGTGCTCGACGCATTTGTCAAACCAAACGGCATGACCAGCCATTCGTACAAACCCTCGTTTTTCTTGAATGTTGTCTTCCATTCATCACCCTCTCTCATGCGAATCTGGTGATATCCGCTCTTCAAATCAATCTTTGAAAATAAATTTGCCCCACTTAGGCAATCCATCAGATCATCCATTCTTGGCAGTGGAAATCTGTACTTGATGGTGATTTTATTTATCGCTCCGGAGTCTGTACACATCCTCCAGCCTCCATCTTTCTTCGGACTTAGTACTGTCGGAACAACACACGGACTCAGGCTCTCTCTAACCAGTCCCTTGTCCAGCAGATCCTGTACCTGCCTTTTGACCTCCTCATTTTCTTGCGGCGTCAACCTGTATGTAGCTTTATTCGGCAAACTTAATCCAGGTATGAGGTCTATGTGGTGACTCACACTCCTCATCGGTGGTAACGAACGAGGTAGTTCGTCCACGATGATGTCAGCGAACTCTCCCAACAGTTCCTGAATCTCATCTGGCAAGTCATCCACTTTTGTGCTTGTCAGAACAATTCTCGGTTTCCTGACCACAAAGAATTGTGGATCTTCCTTCTTCTCCATCTCTGTGAGAAGTTCCTTCCCACTCATGAGGAGTATGGTGTTGCTTACTTATGGCTTTACTTCCTTATCCTTTATCGGAAGCAATCTGTGTGTTCTCCCATCCTTTTCCAGGGTATATGTGTTCATTCTCCCGTCATGAACCACATTTCTGTCATATTTCCATGGTCTACCCAATAATACATGACAAACATCCATGGGAATGACATCACACAAAATCTTATCCTTATATTCACCCATTTTGAATTCAACCAAGCATTGTTTCTTAACACTTACCCGATGTCCTTTCTGCAGCCATGATACTTTATATGGACTCAGGTGATCAGTCGTTTCCATCTCCAGCTTTTCCACCATCTCGGTCGATAGGAGATTATCAGTGCTTCCACTATCCACTATGACCTTGCATTTCCAGCCCTTGGTCTTGCACGTGGTCCTGAACAGTCTGGTCCTCTGAGTTGTGTCTTCCACCTCTTTCTCAGGTGTTAAGAGAACTTTGTGCACTGTTAGGGACTTCCCACTTCCGCTATCTTCACTCTTGACATCACGCCTCAGCGCCTCTATGATGTGAACTTCTCCTCCGGCTTGTTTTTTCTCTAGACACTCAAATGACTTGTGCCCATTCTTTCCACATGTGAAACATGTGATCACTCCTCCTCTTCCTCTGCCTCGACCTCTAGTACGCGAAAGAGTGTTTGCATCAGCATATCCACCACCCTGCTCTGTATGTTGTCTCCTCAGCTCAACATATTGCTGCCTCTGTGAGGTTCCGCCTCTCTCAACCTTACCCTGAGGTTTCTGCCATTCCTCCTTGGGCTTCTGATATTTCTCTTGGCCAACTACCTTGCCTCTGGGCTGACTTCTGCCTCGCCCTCACTGACCTTGATTACGGCTCAAATTTTCTTCGTCTTTCAGAGCCATATGATAAGCATCTTCAACTGTTCGGATGGTTACCATGCTTAATTCTTCCTGAATGTCGTATCTCAGACCATTCAAATATCTCGCCACCTTTTCATCATCGCTCTCCCGATGACCTGCTCTGATATTGAGCCTGTAAAATTCTTCGGTGTACTCCTTCACCGTCATCAACTTCTGTATCAGGTTTTGCATTCGCCTGAATAGTGTGATCTGATAATCTCTGGGGATGAATTTCTCTTTCATCTTCGTGATCATCCTTTCCCAGCTTTTGTTCTTTTGCTTGCCTTTGGAATGTCTATCTTCCTATAGCTCGTCCCACCACAATGCTGCATGTCCCTTCAACCGGGTGACAGCATGTATGACCTTCTTGTCCTCTTCGATCTCCTCATAATCGAAGTAGGTGTCAAGAGCTTGGATCCAATCCAGCAACTCTTTTGCATCCAGACTTCCCTCGTAGACTGGAATGTCCATTTTTGCCTTTGCGCCCATCCTGGCGATGGCTTTGATCAATCGCTCGGTTGATGCGTCTTCTACAGTGACTTCTTCTGCTTGTACAGCTTCCTCTTCTACTTCGGAATCGCTAAGATCCCCTGTGCCAACTCCGCGTCTCTGTGTTGTTTCCATCTCCTCAAGCCTTGCCCTGATATCTCTCATCTGCCTCTCCATTTCTGGATTTCCTGCTGGCCTACCTCTTCTTCGTGCATCCCTGTCCTCTGGACCAGGTGATTGTCTTTCTCTTCTTGGTTTCATGATGTAATCCTGTTTCTCTGCTACAGAAAGAAAAGATAAACCTGCTCTGATACCAAATGGTGCAACCCTTCTCACTCCTCGTAGAATGGTCGCTCTCACCAGGACCTTCTTCTTCTTCACTGGCCCGAAGAGATGAAATTGCTCTTCAACTCCCTTATCGGAAGTTCTCGCACCCAAAGAATGGTCTCCAATGATATCCCTTGTCGTATCGGGAAATCAGACCTCGCGCAGTAGCGAGTCCTGAACTCGGAAACACAATCCCCGAGTCCCGATATCCCGATGCCACCTGTCCTTTCCCTCTGACACCGGTGGTCCCTGCTCCAAATGGAAATCAGGATTTTGCGATTCAGAAATTCGTGAATCCTGCGGCATCGTTTCATAGGACCTCCCAAGTCCCGAACCCCGATATGCGATGCCACCTGTCAATACCACACGCTATCACCGTGGAACCCGTCGCAATTCGGGGTTTCGCGAATTCTTCGTGATTCCTTCGACACCAAAAGTTCCGAAGTGCCGAACCCCGATTCTCTGGGATCTTGCGCCACGTCTCTCCACTGAGATCAATGGCTCTAATCTTCTTGGGAAATCGTTAATCGCGATTTCGTTATATGAGATTTCCACGACCACGGAAGCTCCGATATCCCGATGAGTCGAATCCTGATGACTCTCCTCCCTGTGCACCCACGCTTAAAATCTGCGCAACTTTTCCTGAATCTGATGGCTGGCGGGATTTCGCTAATTTGTCCGGCGAATCCTAGCCGTCGACTCCTCCTCCTTGATGCTCCTTTGAAGTGATAAGGTATTCCTGTCGAGACTTGTTTCCTCGCCTGTACTTGCAGCTCCCACTCGAAACTCTCCTCGGCACGAACCTTCGACGTTCCTGCTTGAGATATCCAAGGTTCTATCCCTCTTGAGCTGATCCTCGCTTCACAAATATTTATGAGGACTTGTTGCACGCACTCCTTGCATCAAAGGTCCAAATCCGGCTAAGTATTGGAACTCTTCAATCCTGCGCACCCCTACAACAGAAATCTCAATTCCCTTTGCTCAGAATTGCAACTCTGAGTCTTCGTCCAGCCTGCGCATGCCTTGCACGGCTCCGGTATCAACCTGCACCTCTAAGATGAATGGAACCAAAAGCTATCTCCAAGAAAACCCTGCAGTCACGCACTCCTTGCGGAAAAATTCAACTGCACTCCCTGCAGGAATTCTCTAGCTCACTTAGAGAAACAATTGAAGCTCATTCACTCATCCTTTTAGATTTCAAATCAACCATGAAATCACATACACAACATATAAAATAAAATGCATAACAGGAAGAAAATACTTATGAGCATAACCTCAACACACAGAGAAATAAAACATAACCATGGAATTGAATCAAAGCTTTATCCTATTAATTCAATCTCTGTACATGGGTGTTATTCATACAATTCTCTGCTTGCTCTCCTTCTCTCCTGTTCAATAATCCTACAATGATACAAAGGAGGGTGTCTATATCCGTTCTCCCTCTCGAACTCCTAAACTATCAAATCTATAATTAAATTTCCTATCTAATAGCATTAAGTTTATTAAATGCCTCGGCTACCTAAGGACGAGAGCTTATCCGCTCAAGGTCCATTACAATATACAAGGTGCGCTTCATTAACTCTTCACATTAATGTTTGGCGCAACCACATCAAGGTGAAATTCAAAAAGAAGTTTGTTGGCTTGTCCAGCTGTTCTCTGCTCTTGCGCTGGCTCGCTTGACGTGAGCGATGCTCCTACATCAAGCTTATATAAACTTGGCTCACCAACCTATAAAAAATATTTACAATTCATTTCATAAACAAGATTTACAATTGGGCTTGGCCTTGGGGACATTACACTATCAACATTACAATGCCTATCTACCGAGGCTTATTACAATGAATGTTGAGGTACAACTTCATATCAAAGGAAATGATAGGGATATGTACAACCCACAACCTATTAAAGGGGATTCTATATACAACCTGTACAAATGAAATTTCTTTCTTTACTCAAGCCTTACAACAATTAATAACATTTAATTACATTAAATTTTTAAATTCAAAGGAAAAAATGAGAGGGTTGACACCTCTCCCCTTCTTGAACGTTCTGTGATGTGCTAGATTGATAGCACATGTTGAGGTGGAAATATTCTCATGCATCATTGACTCTAGTCCATATTTGTGAAATGACTTGAGAGGTGTAGAATAAGTCAGAATATTTTTCTGCACAAATGAAATACCACTACTTTTAACATTATTTTACTTATAATTAGGTGGGGCAGAGAAGGGGAAGTTACCTTATTTTTTTCCTTAAGTCATGTTTCGATGGGTCGATTTGGGCATAAGACATTATCAAGTGAGTATTTTTGATGGGGAGACACATTTGTTAAAATATAACATAAAATATAATTGGTGTAGATAGAACATTTTTATTTGGGAGATCCTAGTGCACAACCACCCTTATTACCTTTCCCTCCTAATTTGTAGCTACATCCAATCATTTCTAAATTGAATCTAGTTTCCTCACTTGCAAAATATGGATAGATGTGTGAACCTTGCATATTATTAAATATTTCAAAACTCTTGTCCATGAGCCTATGGTTACATACAAAGGGAAAAAAAGGGTAGACAAAACAAATCCACCCATTTCTCCTCAGGGTCCTCCTTAGGATATTTTTGTATCTCATAATGTTTCACACTCCATTGATATCCATGTTGTTATCATATTTTTTGCTAGCCCTCCTCGTCATGATGAGGTTTTATTTTCTACCCCTCTATTTAGATATGGAATGAGGATTGTGATATCCTTTGAGGACATGCACTTAGAGTCATTTACCCATATGCAACCCACCACATGTTGCAAGATTAAGATAGAATTTAATTGATCATGAAATTATCTTGTGCAGGGATTATTCCCTTATTTTTGACACTATAAACACTTCTTCACCATCTTCAAGTATTATTCAAACATGGTTCCTAAAAAAAATATTTTGTATTGTCTTAGTTCCTCAAAAATATCCACCCACCTCTCCATAATGGGTTTCATGTATCAAGTGTCTATTTTTTTTTATGGTTGAACACATCTTCTCAATATTACTTTCATAGCTATTCTATATAGGTTCACTACTACTATATTAGATCTTAAATATTTATGTTCTATGCTTGTTTACTTTGCAACATTCATTACTTAGGATTCTTTACCATATTCAAGTGATATACATCCTCCAAGTACCCAATTGTTGTCTAAAACTAAAATATGTTAGCATTGGGGAAGTATCCTTCCACCTGTTTCTCCTCTACTCCATTCTCTATCCTAAACAAGTGGTCTAGTCCCTCATGGGAATTTCTATGTTTCACAAATATTTTAAAAACATATTCTTGAAAAAGCATTAAAAATATACATAATCATCCTAACAAGATGGTCTTGTACTTGTCTTGTCATATCCTTTGAATTTTTTTTCTCTAATTCCATATGTGGCCCAATAATCTTGTTTACTTGTCTTGTCATATCCTTTGAATTTTTTTCTCTAATTCCATATGTGGCCCAATAAAAAGTTGATTTTGAATAGGTTTACAAGTGGTTCCATATTCCTTATTACTTTTATCTTATATGGATCTACTAGCATACCTTCCTCATAAACTGTATGCCCCAAAAGTTTCCCAATTTTTTTTATATATAATGATCATATTTAGAATTTAAATGAATTATAAATTAGATGTATAATAAAATCTAACAAATAAAGTGATTTAATTATGGAAATGTAGTAATTAATCATTACGATTATGGATTTATGTAATGTACTCATCCTCTCCCCTAGTATATTGAGGCATTGCATCATATAACGTATGAAGGAATTCAGTCTTTCTCATTTTTAATGTGTATTCTATTCATGCCTGTGTGTATAAAACCTACATGGAATCAAGTCCCATTGTGGAGAGAAGAATTTGAAGTAGAAGTGAAATAATAGAATCAGATTAGAGTTTCCATAAGAATTTAGTGATCATGTCACATAGAGGTGTAGATGCTAAGTGAGCTACCTGAGAATTCAACATCATTTGGTGGGGAATTTCCCATCCTTTCCTATAGGGTTATGGAGACCAATAGGAATTAACAAAGGGTTTCACCAAACACTACTACTAAGACACACCAAAATGTTCTTCCATCTACTAGTGAGTTTTTTCAAACGATCTACTAGCGAGTTATATGGCACTTATCGACATTAAGTCTTTAAGATCAATATATATTTTTTTTTTATGTATATTAACTTATTTATTTTTCTATTATGAAAACATTTCAATAATAAAATGCTTATTGTAAATGAAATGATCCAGGGAAAACTGGTTCTACACTTGAAACAAAGGATGTACTTATTTCAAATAACCCACCGAAAGAACTGACACAAAGTAAAGTAATTGTTGTTGTGTTAAAGAGAAAAAAGAAAAAAGAAAAAATGTGAGAACCAGACTTCAATGGCCTATATTAAATGGGACTGATGGGAAATTATGTTACTTTTATACAACACATTGTATGCTATCATGTCATTTTTATGCAATCGAGATGTTTATTTCACTTTAGTTATATTCATATGTGTGTTGGGTACAATTTTTTATGCTTATTTACGCCATATAATCCATGTTTTTGCTTCCATTTTCTTATCATATCTCTCATATTTCCTCAATATTAGATTCAAATTGATCATCTCAGGTGTATTTTTCATTCACCTTTTATGATTTGAATTTTTGCAAAAGTTAGACATTAAAATTAAACTTTTAGCAAGAATTACAGGAAGTTGCAACTTCCCGTAATAGCTCCGAGGTTCATAAAATTAGAGGACACCTGGGAGGATTTTGAGACATGTGGAATGATCCTTGATGTCCAAATATGGATAAAGATCTATTTGTTTCAAGAAATAGACTTCACACATTCCTGGTCGACGTTGGTGAGACCTAGCCACTTTTGCAGGAAATGCCTTGTTTTTAGCCAGAAATTAGGATAGTTTTGGAAATTCGTGGGATTTATTCATATTTTATGGATATGAGAGATGGGGTTCGACATCATTGACACATTTTATGGATCTTAGAAACTAAGTTTATTATTTTTATCATTTTGGCTGAAAATCCTTTTGTATAAATAACCAAGACATGGATGGAAACGCAAGCCACTATTATGTTCACATTTCATTTGGATTGAAGTTAATATATTTGGAGTTGTTGGATGTTTGATTTATGACGTTATAAATGTGTTGATGTTGTTATCAAATATATTTTAATTGGCTTATCTTCAAAGTGTACAAGCAAAGCGTGGAGGGCCCTCGTTGCCAAGCTTGGGCACTCGGTTTTTGAATGTTTTCATAATTCTTAGCTCTTAGCAGTAGGTATGATTTTATATTTCTTGTAGTCTATTTTTCATTTATTAAAAAATTTACTTTCATTATAATAACAAGCTTAATTGTTGATAAGTTATGTAACACATTTTGAATTGATCTCTTGTAAAAGAGCTCCATGTATTCTTACTTACAACAATGAAGTTTTGATAACTTTTGTAGTTTAGTTTTATGCTTTTTTGATGCTTTTTTTTTAGAAAACTTGATAATATAAGTGTTGATAGGTTTTATGAATTTGGGAACCTTCTGGGTTGTGCATCTCACATTTTTAATGGCATTCTAATTGGCATGTTAATGTTTTATTCTTGGAATGCTTGGAGTTGAATATTTGATGAAGACAAATTGCACATTGCTTTATATAAGAATCCTATAGGCCTATATGTAGGATGTCATATCTTCCCATAGGGGCATCCTATAGGACTATAGGATTTCATATCTTCCCATAGGGTCCTATGGGAATTGATTCCATCATACATACCTATAGGTTTCTGCAAGATACCAGATATATAGAATATGTAGAACATAAATAAAATGCTAGAAATGGCAGAATAACAGTAAAATATCCAGCATAATCTTAACAATACACAAAAATGATATACGAAATAGCAATAGAAATAGCACTTTGATTCAGAAAGCAATGTTCACAGGCCTCTTCGAGGGGGCAACCTCCAGTCGAGTAGCGCTCTGTTACAATAATCTCTAAGCTAGGGTTCTCATACCCTCGACCCTTATTTATACTAAATATGTCTATTACGATAAGCATCTAGAGGAAGATCCTTCTAGAAGCGGAAGCTTTTATTAGGTCTTCTTACATCTGCCTTATTCTATTTTATTGAAAGGCCTTATTAATATTGACCTTTATTACATTCAAATACATTGATCTACCTATGTGCGGGTTAGGACCTTAACATGTCCGCCCCCTTAAAAACAGCCTTGTCCTCAAGGCTTGAGATGTGGAAACTGTTGTAGAATGGTAGTTGGTTCCCAAGTGGCATCTGCTGGAGTCATATCTTTCCACTGTAGTAGCACTTCCTTGATGGTTCTCTGACACAGGCGATGCTCATGCTGGTTCAAAAATGCTTCTGGCTGTAGCCAAATGGATCCTTCTTCAGCTAACTCTGGAAGGTTGGTTTGAATTTGGCACATGGTTCCAATCACCTTCTTTAAGCATGAAACATGAAAAACAAGATGTAGCTTCAACTGACTGGGCAGAGATAACTGATATGCAACTTGTCCCACACGCTTGAGAACTATGTAAGGGCCATAAAATTTGGGTGCTAGCTTCTGACAATGCTCGGCCTTGAGGGAAGTTTGCTTATATGGTTGCAGTCTCAGAAACACCT
>JZKD02S0321507.1:211484-237289 GCA_000966675.3 Picea glauca
GGACCCAAAGTCCTTAGCCAATCTGCACCCAACACAATGTCGCAACCACCCATGTCAATAGCAAACATATGGGATTTTAGGTGGTAGTCATTGATTTGGAGATGCACATTTTCACAGTGCCCGCCACATTTCATAGAACCACCATTGGCAATCATAATTTGGAAATTGTTGACAGCATGGATGTAGCAATGGGTTTCTTGGGCAATGTGGCGATAAATAAAATTGTGGGTGCTACCACTATCAACCATAATGATGACCTTTCGGTGTTTGATGTAACCGATTAACTTGAGGGTTTTGGGGGCAGAGAAGTCGGTGAGAGCATTGAAGGAAATGATCGGTTCCACTTCACGAGGGTCGGAGGGAGGGTTTATGTCAGTGATTTCTGGTGACTCGGGCACAAGGGGAGTGTCAGCATCTTCTTCCAGAAGACCCTCAGAGATGGCCATAAAAATCTTTCGTTCTTTACATTTGTGGCCTGGGAAATATTTGTCATCACAATTATAATAGAGGCCTTTGAGTTGGCATTCAACCATTTTAGCCCTGGTCAATTTTTGGATTTTTAATGGGGCGGAGGGAGTAGTGGGGTTTACTAGTTTAGGGCGAGGGATAAAGGAAGGCTTACGGTTTTGAGAGGAAACAATTTTTTGTTCTTCTTTAGCTTTTTTGGTAGCCTCTACCCAAGTCGTAGGTCGAGCCATGAGGACATGGGCCTGAATCTCCTCCTTGAGGCCACTGATAAAACACTCTCGAACAAAAGCATCAGTCATGCCCTCTGTTCGAAAAGCCAGATGCTCAAATGTAGATATGAAGTCTTCTACTATGCCTAATTGCTTCAATTTTTTCAAACGGCCCAAATGGTTGATGTCAGTATCAAAGCGTTCATAAAGCTCAGCTACAAATTGGGTCCAAGCAATATACCCTTGACAAGAAGTTTTTCTCCATTGCCACCATTGCCACCGTTCTTGATCTAGATGGAGAACACCATACCGGAGTTTGGCCAAGTCATCTGTAATGTTGTAGAGAGAGAAATAATGTTCTATTTGGGTGACCCAACTAGTGGGGTCCGAGCCATCAAATTTGGTTACATCCACTCGCGGAAGACGTATGTCCCGTTGAAAGTGATGGGGTTGAAAGGAATGGGAAGAAGTTTCACCTTCAGTATTTTTATGTGCATCAAGAAAATAGTCATCGGTAGGGATCTTGAGTTTGGTGCAGAGTGATGCAAAGACAGATTCACGCTGGGTGGTCAGTTCATGTTTAACTTTCTCCATTGCGGACTGCACAACTACATTTACGGATGCATTTATGGAGGCATCACGGAAGGCAATAGTAGCACTGAGTTGTTGCACTTCTTTTTGGGTCTAGAGGAAACCAGATTGCAAGGTGTTGAAGAGAGACTATAGTTCTTGGCTACGGGTATGGGCCATGAGGATGGGTGAACTAAAAAAGGGAGCGGGTGGGGTCAGAATTTTTTGCAGAAAAATTATATGGATGAATGTGATAAGGGAGAAGAGACGAATCTAATGGAATAGGTCTCAAATAATAGTGAAAAAATTTCCAGACTTTTTTTTTTTTAACAGCTGCAAGGTTATACTTTGGTCTAAAGAATGTTGCAGTGCTGAAATCCCCAAATTCTGAACCAGAGAGTATTTACTTAGCAACCCGAACACAGATGCGTGACAATAGATCTCGCCGGTTTAATTTGTGTATGTTTATGTTTATGTTCCCCAAGGGTTAGGTATTCAAGGGTTCTACAGACAAGGGTTTGCCCTGTGCTATAACTCTCTGATATACGTGCAGGGTCCAATAGTAGTACTCGGCCCAATATCTCAAGGAACTAACTAAGGAGGATAGACCGTACCCTTAGCTGTACTACCCGACTACCCAGGTACTAGAGAGTATCTTCCCGAGTGTTGTTCTCGGTGACCCTATAGCAGTCCGGTGGATGATAGGTTTATCTAAGGAGGGCTTCAGGAAATCTAGGCCAATCCGTACACAAGTGTTGTCTGATGCGCTACCACCTGAAGGGGTACCAACAGGGGTTACAAGGGTGGCCAATAGATGTGCGCTTAAGAACCACTTGTATTTCCTGCGTGTATGAATCTCTCAACTGCGGGTTTATGCGCGTAATGACATATCTATGTGGCTTAAAGATGCTGGAATACGTCTCTACCCTGAAAAAAATTCCCACAATTTCTGCCAAGGAAAGTGCTCTGATACCACTTGCAAGATACCAGATATATAAAATATGCAGAACATAAATAAAATGCTAGAAATGGCAGAATAACAGTAAAATATCCAGCATAATCTTCACAATACACAGAAATGATATACGAAATAGCAATAGAAATAGCACTTTGATTCATAAAGCAGTGTTCACAGGCCTCTTCGAGGGGGCAACCTCCAGTCAAGCAGCGCTCTGTTACAATAATCTCCAAGCTAGGGTTCTCATACCTTCGACCCTTATTTATACTAAATATGTCTATTAAGAGAAGCATCTAGAGGAAGAACCTTCTAGAAGTGGAAGCTTCTATTAGGTCTTCTTACATCCGCCTTATTATATTTTATTGAAAGGCCTTATTAATATTGACCTTTATTACATTCGAATACATTGATCTACCTATGTGCAGGTTAGGACCTTAACATATTCCATATCTACCCACATGTCCCTGTGCGTAGATATGTCATCATACAAGCCTGTAGGATTCCATCTCTTCCCACAGGTCCCTGTGGGTAGATATGCCATCCTACAAGCTTGTAGGATTCCATCTCTTCCCACAGGTCCCTATGGGCAGAGATTCCATCCTACAGGCCTATAGGATTCCATCTCTTGGTGTACAAAATGACTTCAATTTATTTAGTTTCATGCTTTACTTGGTGTGCAATATCTTTTTAACTTTTTTTCGCAATGGGAGTACATTTTAGTCATTTTACTCTTGTGGTGTAATTGGAAACACACCTACTTTTACAGGAATAGAAGGGGGTTCAAATCCCTCCTAGAGTTTTATTTTTGGCCTAGTAATTCCAAATCTCTACCATTGTAAAAATAACTTCAAGAACCTATAATAATTACAAATTTCAATCCTTGCAAATGTGATACAAAGACATTATGAAAAAAAATGTGATGTACAATTCATATTGTTGGTCCAGTTTACTGTTGTAAATTAGAGAATAAATTTCATTTATCAATCCAGAATCGTGAAACTTTGAAGCACACCAATATATATCGAATTGTATATCTGAACTAAGAAATCCATCACACTTGGTTAAAACAAACTCAATAAGACTTATTTGTGGTAAATGAAAGAAAACACTTAAACTCCCTTACAAGAGGTATTTTCGTAGTGTTCTATAATATATGTTTCTAATCAAGTTCATTGAGTAATAAAAAACATTTGCATTGGAAATAAACATAAAGTATCTTAATGACTTAGATGTCATAAGTAAGAAATCATTAAACTCCCTTATAAGAGGTACATTCATAAGATTTCACAAAACCTATTAGCACTTAGATCATCAAATATTTTTCAAAATGAGTTATTAAGAAGCATAAAGATAAACTACAACAACTAACAAAACTTTATTGTTGGAATCAAGCATACATTAAGTTCCTTTACAAGAAATCACTTCACAATGTGTTACTGGACTTAGAAACAATTAAGTTTTTTATTCTAATGAAAAAAAATCTTCTAAGCAATGGAAATAGCCTACAACAAGCGTAAAATCATACCATTGTCATAACTATGAAAATATGTAGAATTGAGTGTACAAGCTTGGAAATGGAAGCCCTCCAATGCTTTTCTAGCACACCTAAAGTGAAATAATCTAAAAGAACTATGATAACAACATGCACTATTGCAGAAAAATAATTGAAATAATCAACACATATTTGATCTCCAAAAACTCCAAAGTATGCAAATTATATTAAGAAGAAGGTCCCTTAATTACCCAAGTCTTGGGATATTTATACAAAAATTATATCACTAAAAATGCTAAAATTACTCTAATTAGTTGCTAACATCCTAAAAATATGCTAATGAGGTCGAACCTCATCTCTCAGATCCATAAAATATGAAGAAATACAACAAAATCCAAATTGACCCGATTTCTGGCTAAAAAAAGGGCATTTCCTACAAAAAGTGGCCAGGTTTGACTGACGTTGACCAGGCTAAAAAAAGGGCATTTCCTACAAAAAGTGGCCAGGTTTGACCGACGTTGACCATGCACGTGTGAAGCCCATTTCTGGAAGAGAATAGTTTTTTTATCCATCTGTGAAAATCAAGGATCACTCCACATGTTTCATAATTCACCCAGGTGTACTCAAAGTATATGAACCTTGGCGCTATTATGTGAAGTTGCAACTTCCCGTAACTTTTGCTAAAAAAATAATTTTAATGTCTAACTTTTGAAAAAATTTAAATTATAAAAAGTATATGAAAAATGTACATGAGATAATTAATTTCAAGCTAATATGGGGAATTATGAGAGTTATAAAAGGAAAATGGAGGCAAAAACATGGATCATATGGCAGAAATATGCATCAAAAGTGGCACCCAACATCTCCCCCAAAATGAAGGTATTTCATGTTTCTATACAATGAGAATTCATCCTCAAACATCTCCTAATTCTTTTGCAGCTCGCAACAATTCCTTAATCCTAGGTAATCAGTTCTTTGATTTGCTCTTTTTGTGCCACTGATCGCATTTTCATTTCTTTGTACTTATGCTTCCTTGCTTTTTCTTTCTGGTAACATTTGTAGCTTTATTAGTGAGTACAATTATTTCATTTTCCAACTTCTTATTCCTTTTCTTGATTTTTCCATTTTCTTCATGAGTTTCTTAGTTTTGTGGCTCTGACTTTTAAGCATTTCATTTTATTTTTTTCAAATATCTCTCCAAAACCCATATCTATTTGATTTTCCTCTTCAATTTATTAATCTTTTTCTTTTTCTTGTCAAGTTATGATGGTGTCTCAACAATTATCTTTTTCCATTTTTGTTTCACTAATTCCCCAATCTGATATTCACTCTCCATTTCTTCAAGATCTGTCCTCACTCCTTCCTTAATTTCATTTTCATTTTATGTAGAGTATGTAGGCGCTTCTTGTTATTTACTTGTCTCTCCTTCTTGTGCCTCTAAAATTTCTATAAAAACATAATCCATCTGATGAGATGGATCTGCCTCTCTTTCAATTTCCTCTTGTTGAGTATGAAGAAAGTTTTTAGATTTCCTCTTATAGGTTCTAAATGGCTTATCTCTTTATTTAAACTCATTTTCTTCTTTGGCCATTCTTCTTTTTCCCATGGGCTCTTTTGATTTTGTTTCCTCATGAGCCGTGATAATTTGTACTTCATCATATTCTTTATCATTATTTGAAACAAATTCCTCTTCTTTGTCTTCTTTTTCTGTTACAAAACTATTATCAACCAATAATTGTTGTTGTGTGATGTTTAATTCTTTCTTGTAACTCATGTGTAACAATCATCTTGATGAAGCCATGATGATATAAAAGTTTCTCCATATTATTATCTTGTTTTTAGATACATTTGGCCATTTTAGAAAGACTTTGAAACAAGTAGTAGGGAATGCTTATTTCAATATCATCTCTAAAATGTTACAAAAGTTTGATATAATAGAGAGATGATAATAAACCTCCCTTCACAAGTAATGAAATTATGAATAATATAGGATATCTGATCCCATGGGTGAATCAACCAACTCCTTGGAATCCCTTTTTTCCAAGTTTATTGTTGCTTCCCTATATCTAGATATGAATGGTGTCGAATACTTTTCTTTGAATTGCTTAGTTTTAAAATATATCTCTCCCTGTTGAGGTAATCCGGTCACCAATGCATTAATATCTTCAAACAATCTTATAGTGAGGTTACCCATTGTGGCCTTCTCACCATCAAAAGAGAAAGAAAAATCCATGCTAAAGTTTTCATTAAACCCATCAAACTTTTCAAGGAAGGGGATCCATTGGTGTTTTTCAAAAAGTTATAGACAATATTTGTGGATGGAAGTTGGATCAAATTTTGTTGGTTCAAACCTAGAAACCATGATGATATTCAAAAGGGAAAAAAACCATTTCTTTGCTACCCTGTTTTTCTCAATTCGAATTCTGCAATTTTTCTTTTAAAATAAATATCTGTCAAAGTCCAAATTTGACACAAATTTATGATTCTCTTGTTTAAATTCTATCTACGTTAATCTCATTCTTTCAATAATTTTGATGCTCTGTTTCTGTTTAAATTTCTCAGCCCTGTTTCTATCTGCTCCGGTTTGAATTGATAACACACTTGGTCTCAGAATAACCATGTCTCTTCTTTTAGAATGAAATATGCTTCCTTCCTTGATTTTTGGCATTCTGGTTTACCTCCACGAAGAGGATGTGATTGGTATGTTGACAAATGAAATTGTCAACAGAAAAATCACTATTGGAATTGCGTTTTATGCAGGGAAATTATTGCAAGATATCACGATTGTGTTTTGGGTGCACTGTAATGTGAATAATAGCACAAATATACTAACTAGGAAGAAGAGATAATAAATGGCAACAAGGGTTTGAATCTCGAGGATTAACCAAGTCGAAAACAACACTGGATAATAGCTAGAATGTATGCGTGGAAATGAAATACGCTCAAGTGTTGGAAGAGATCTAACAAAGGGAAATTTACGCACATTTATGGAAAAAATCATGGAAGTAAAAATGCAGAACAGAGGTAATGAAATCATGGAGAATGAGTGCATGGAAATGATGGTTTCAAAGGGAAATTCAAGGATCCAATCAAAGTAAATAACCCACGGCTCTGTGCAAATGAGTGAAGTATACGGTCATGTACAAGAGCTTATCATTTTTGAAAATGGGTGGCCTCATAAAAAAACAATCAAAGTAAATAACCCACGGCTCTGTGCAAATGAGTGAAGTATACGGTCATGTACAAGAGCTTATCATTTTTGAAAATGGGTAGCCTCATAAAAAAAACAAATGGTTGTAGGTATATTTGGACTTATAATATTCCTTTTTATTACCTTTAGTTTTCACTTATGAAATGTAACAACCCCTCTGTTACATCATTTAAGTGATTGAGAACAATAAGATATATATATTTTTTGAACATTAATAAAACATAATTAGGACAAGAGAAAAAAGGTATTAACATACTTCAGTAATGCATAAACTAATTCATGATATTAACATACTTCAGTCATGCACAAACTAATTGATGATATTAACATATTTTAGTAATACACATTCTATTTATTTTATCTCATTGCATGACTAGATTTAGATGCCATTTTAATTCATGAAGGATTTTCCGAATCACATAAGATAACATACACAACTACCCATCCAACCTATTATGCAAGGTTAGGACCTCCAAGACAAATAATCAAAGCTCAACTCTAGGATCCATCTGATTAATTTTGACCATTAAAGGTCTGAAGACCGACGATTGTTTTGAGGAACAAGGAAGTATATAATTCCCATAATTTTAATCTATTCTTAAGTTAAACTATAATTCTCATAATTCCTTACTACAAATTATTCAAAAACACATAGAATTTGGGATCTGGTCATCACTTCATAACACAAATGTATACTACTACAATAATTCATCATCTTACTAATTTGAAGGATAGGAATGATTTTCATTAGTATCATGACATAAACTTACAGTAAAAACCAGAGACCCTTAGATATCCAATCTATCATTTATGACAGTTTCAACTTTACTTATGTTTACCTGAAATAAGTGTGACAACCCTACAGGGTACAACCAAGTAGATAGATACTTGATCCACATAATAATATAAATGAGGAAAAGAAAATAAGAGAAAATCTCTCAACACAATAGTGGATACGATAAGCTTAAGTTGTATTTTGTGAACTAATTCATACTATGATGAATACATTCTTCAATCGAGAGAAAGTGTGGTATAACGGACACGACCGTTACGACACAAAAACGACATACAAAAGCTATTTTTTTTAAATCATTAGGAAATAATGTCAACAATAAAATCATAGCAGCACAACTCGATGACATCATAATGAATGAATTGCATGTGACACATCGTCGTAATCAATTACGTCGCAACCGACACATCCACAATTTAGTAACGGCAAATAATAAACCATCATCATAAATGAATGACGACACAAGTAACAACACCACCCGCTACTCATCACTGATATAAATAAAAACACAATCAATGCGCCAATGAAGGATAGCGACTCGTAAACTTAAAAGGCATAGTAGATTAGCACATCAAGATTGGATCAAACAAATAGAACACTCATCAGATAAAAAATATAAAATGACTACCCGCCCATCCTACCTTACAAGGTTAGGACCTCCAGGACACATAATAAATGCTAAAGCCTAGGTTCCCATCGATTTTGACCATTTAAGATCTCAGGGCTAGCGACTATTTTGAGGAACAAGGATGTGTCTACATCCCACCCTCCAGAATCAAGTCCAAACCAACTAAGCTAAATAACATCATCAACGATAATCCAGGTGCAAAGGAATTCTAATAAACCAACACATGTGACATAAAATTCCATGGTGCAAGAGAACTAAAATACTAAATCCATCTAGCAACGTCATAAGTCGAGGAACAATAATCTACTTATTTAAATTTTTAGGCGCAAACAAACATATACTTAACTTCCAAGTGCATAATTAAATCATTCATCAAATTTCAATAATCAACATCATTATCAAGGTAAGCGCATGCTCCATTTTCTAGATTAATGTATTCACTTATTGATCATTGCGCACAAATACTCCAATCATAAGGAAGACATACCACAACATGGTGACAAGCACATTAGTAAACCAAGTCGTAAACATTTATGCATCAACTTAGATCATAGCACAAGCAACCTAAGACCTATTCATCAACACCATCAAAGGCGTAAGATAAACAAATTCCACACCATCATACATGACATAAAATCCATTACGCAATAAGTCCAAAATCTCGACCATCATACATTGTATGGAATCCATAAATGAAAGAAATCTAATAACGATAAAGTTAATTCAACGACGCAACGAAAATACATTCGTTATATTTTATTTCTCACAGGTCTAAGATCTATCCATCATAAAAATCCATGAGCGCAAAAAGTAAATAACCAACAACCATTCATTGTATTGACTATTCATTGCACACAAGAACCAAATCTAAACATTATACAATACCTCCTTCAATACCTTAGATTTTTATACGTGCAAGAAATAAACTAAGTTTAAAACCATCATTCAATAAAAAACTAAATAAACTAAATAAGTAAACATCTAAAACCATCATTCAATACATTAATTCATGTGTGCAAGAAATAAACTAAATCTAAGCGAACATGCATCCACGTCAACTACTGTGGAAGAGTACCCAATCCTTTTTATTCCAAGGTGCAAAAGAAATCTAATCTCGTAATTGATCTTACTTTTCAATGATTATAAGGTGCTAAGGAAATAAAAAATCTTTAACTATCATTACGACATACCATCCATTTGCGCAAGAGATTCAAGTGATTTTCTTAACCACTCTATAAAAATTTACTAAAACAACATTAATAATGACCCTTCATCATAAACAATTAATAAAAACTGACATTTAATAATGGACATTATTATAAACATTTAATAATAAAGAAACACTAATAACGCTTATAAACATTAATAATAATCATTCATCATAACAGTTAATTAAATAGACATTAATGATGAACATTATTATTAGAATTAATAATAACATTAATAAAGGCTTATGCAACCATTAAAATAACCATTCATTTAAACATTTGATAAAATGAAACATTTAAATCTTTTCAATTATTACAATCTTACATTAATGATGAACATTATTATAAGATTTCATAATAACATTAATAAAGCAAGGAAATACATAGCCAAAACACAGAGGCAACATGCCCCTATGTTGGGTGTTTTTTTTTTTTTGCTCACATGCATGGTTTATTCACATCAAATAAACAAGGAAAGACACAACAAAACACAGAGGAAACATGCCCCTATGCTAGGTGTTTTTCTTGCTCACATGCAGAGTTAATCACATCAAATAAACAAGGAAATACACAACAAACATCCGGAGGAAACATCCCCCTATGATGGGCATTTTTCTTCCTCACATGCAGATTTTATTCACATTAATAAAACAAGGAAAGACACAAAAAAAATGTTGAGGAATCATTCACCTATGATGGACATTTGGTTTCTCACACGCAGAGTCTTTTCACATAAAAAATAAACAAACAAGGGCACAACAAAATGCAGAGGAAACATGCCCCTATGCTGTGTGTTTTTCTTGCTCACATGCAGAGTTTAATCACATCAAATAAACAAGGAAATACACAACAAACATGCAGAGGCAACATGCCCCTATGATGGGCGTTTTTCTTGCGCACACACAAATTTTATTCACATTAATAAAAAAAAGAAAGACACAGAAAAAAAGTTGAAGAAGCATTAACCTATGATAGACATTTTTTTTCTCACACACAGAGTCTTTTCACATAAAAAATAAACAAGGAAAGACACATAAAAAATGCAAAGGCAACATGCCCCTATGCTGGGCGTTTTTCTTTCTCACACACAGAGTTTAATCACATCAAAATAAACAAGTAAAGACACAACAAAAACGCAGAGAAAACATTCCCCTATGCTGGGTTCTCTTCTTTCTCACACACATAGTTTATTCAAATTAATAAAACAAGGAAAGACACAACAAAAACGTTGAGGAAACATGCTCCTATCCTGGGATTTTTTTTTTCTCACACACAGAGTTTCTTCACATCAAAATCAACAAGGAAAGACACAACAAAAACATAGAGACAATATGCCCCTATGTTGGGTGTTTTCCTTTCTCATACATAGAGTTTAATCACATCAAACAAAACAAGGAAGACACACCAAAAACACAGAGGAGTCATGCCCCTATGTTAGTCATTTTTCTTTGTCACACACAAAGTTTTTCACATCAAAATAAACAAGGAAGACACAAAAAAAACGCAGAGGAGTCATGCCTCTATGCTGGGCATTTTTTTTTCTCACACACAATTTTTATTCACATTAATAAAACAAGTAAAGACACATAAACAACTAAGAGGGGGACTATGCCTAACAATATCAGAAAACCATTACACATCCATCAACAATAAATTTATGTACACTTCTAACTAATTTACAACTGCAACTCAAAAACATGTGTACCATAATCCGACTGATAGCTTGTTGATGTTCTTCGACTGCTCGTGATCCTCCTCGCTCCCGCTTTCTAATCACTGAGACCTCAACCTTACCTCCCAACCAATCCTAGGAGTAATCGTCTTCCCCCTGAGCCCCTTGAGTTGCAAAGAGGCCACACACACAAACCATAAAAAGATAGCTCCCAACTCCCCTCGCAAGGTCGACCTACCAATATCTATCTGAGCTAGGTATCCCAACTCCCACAAGAAAAATCAGTCAAGAGAAAAATCTGGCAGCATAGCCTTCCGCATACCAGTCATGATCCATTCTCCTCCTCCACCATTTTGTTTATAGAGTTCTCTTAGTGTCCCTTTCCAAAATGCACGCTAATTTATTTTTATGATTTTTTTATTAGGAAATATTCTCCCCCATACACTTGTCACCCAATCCCTTAGTTTCACAAGAAATTCACTTTATTAATTAAATTAAATTTTCAATTTCCCTCACCCACCTAAAAGCGTTCCTGAAAACGCTCCTTGATGTCCCTTTATTCTCTCACATTCCCTTAATGATTGACACCTTTCTTAAAGCTTAGTTGAGTTCTAATTTTGAAATTTCTCTAGACTAGATTCACTTATATGTTTCACATTCCTTTTGCATTTTATTTTTCCCTTTTTGTCTAAGTTCTAAATTATAAAGTTTTTTCACATAACCAACAATTAAATTTTTTGATAAATTATTTCTCCTTTAAATTTTAAATTTGATTTTTCGTCACCCCCCTTTTATTAATTGATTAATTTTTAATTTTTTTTAGTCATTATACTTGATTTAGACCTATGCTCTAATTTCAACCAGGCTTAGCAATTTTTTTTTTAAAGGAAATTTTATAATTTTTAAACTTTACTCATACAACATTTATTTTAAGGTTGACCAAGTAAAAATAACATATTGTTTTCTAGGTGCCTAGGTTGATTGTCTCACCAGTGTTAAAAATCACAATGCTCCCTTCAGGATGCACTACGTGCTCCAAGGGTTCCACTCTCCTTTATTCATGTTTCATTTATGTGACATGCCCTTTAAGATGCATGACATGCTCCAAGGGTGCCACTCGAATTTTGACTGATTTTGGTAGATGTCCAACCCTTAAAGTCAAAACTTTGTAAGGCGACCTTATCAAAGACTAAGGGCCTCTAAGGAATAAGGACCATGCCTTATTGTGCGCCCCTTAGAATATTCGTGAGTGACTTTCTATGTCTTCCCTCATGAAATCGTGGATATCTCGAACTAAGTAATATAGTTCGAGCCATGATGGGAGTGGTAGTAGGTTGTGGTAGGGATGCTACCACACATCTCCCTCAAAATCTTGGGTTGTCATGCAAGATCCCTTTACTCCAAATGTGATTCTTATTAGAAATAAATCGTCAGCCTGCATCCATGAATGAAACATGTCAACGATCCCTAAACAACATCATAATATACCCATTCATATGTCACATATGCAATAATAGAAATACTCAAACCATATACAGTACACTCCCTGATTCAGTCTGGAATCCATGGAGGTCCATCCATTCCATCGACATCCTCAATCTATCAAGAGTCCTACACAATCAGGAGAAGCATGTCAATAGCACATGTCTATACATAAATAACATAACATAAAATCATAATCCACAGTCTCATCCTCAAAATCCATAAGCAAAATAGGCAATCATATAATGAACCAGATCACTTGCATACAAGAGTACTGATGTTACATAAGTCACATCAGGTGCACTCAAGAGTAGGATGTTACATAAACCCCCTCTTGTTTTAAAATTCGTCCCAAAGTTTCACAGTATACAAGTGAAGAAATAAAGCATCTATAAATATCTAAATGTCTAGCTATCAAACAAAAATGAAATTTGCTGACGCATATCATATGCGTCCTCCCAGGTAGCCGAATGTGCACTATAATTGTCCCAATTCACCTTGACATGATCGATTGTTCGATGTAGTTATTGTTGAATGTGATGGTACAAAATGTGGATGGGCTCTGCCATGAGAACACCCTCATCCTATACTTGCAAATAAATCAATTCAATCACATGCGTAGGAACACTAACATAATGTCTCAAAAACGATATGTGAAAAACATCGTGCATACTCCTCAAAGAATCAGGCAAGGCTAGTTGAAAGGCCACAGGCCCCTTCCTTTCCACAACCTCAAAATGTCCCACAAACCTAGGAGAGATTTTATCACCCTTTCCAAACTTTTTCGAACTCTTGTGTGGTTTCACCCGTGAGAAGACTCAATCGCCAACTTCATACTTGTGGTTAGTGTTATGCGCATCAACATAACTCTTCTGTCGATATTGCGCTTCCTTTTTTTTCTATCGTTTTCTTAAATCGACTCCATATCACAAGGTCATTCTTTCTTTCTCCAATAGAGCCAAAAAGTATTGTTTAAAGGTGTTAAATCTAGCTGATAGTTTAAATCCATATCCTGTATAGAGACAAAGTCTCCAGAAAGAGCCCTCTCCAGGTCCAAAAGGCTAGTTTTGGGCCTCAAAGTTGGTTTGTAGGTTGTCTCTATCATTTGTTTTCTTAGCCAAATGAAGTTTACAGATGTAACGTTCCCCTCGACCAACCTGAGGTCGGGGTACACCACTCTAGAGAAACCACTCATGCTCTGATGCCAGTCGGTAACATTCCCAGCCATCGGGCCGAGATGTGCTACTCTAGGGAACATATTTCGTTCCATACTACGAAACATATAGTAGCATACCCAGTAGTCAACTAAGCAATGCCACCATTATTTAATCTTTAGACTGCATGCAACTAAAACATATACATACAACATGCTCGCGGAAGATTTACATCTAACATACACACACAATTACTTTCTGTAACATACAAATTTTATATTAGAAATAACAGTAATTACCGATATGAATCATTTACAGGAAATTACCCATAAGCACACAAGCAATCATAGTCACATATATGATAAAATCGTAACATGGGCATGTAAATAACAAAACAACATATCCATTTTTGATAAAATTGGTACTTATCTTAGAAAGGTTGTCACCAACTGCTTACAGACCATCCACGAACCTCCCAGCCATAGATTACACTATTCTTCACTCTCAACAATGAATCGCCCTTGAGCTGGGACTAAAATCCACCCAGGGTAAATGGATTCTTATCCAGGCTAAGGTTCGTGGACAACAAGAAAGTCTTTGTCTTAGGTGCTCACTCAACTAACAGCCTACAAACTCTCATTCCCCACATGCATGTCCCACCCAAGGAAGTGTACCCCTTCTCTTCTCAATAGTCCCTCAACTACCCCACTTCCCTTCCAAGGCTTCAACAATGGGCTGGATCGGAAGTCTCCCAGAACTGTAGCTATAGTTTAGCACCTACGGTTACAATACATGGACAATAGGAAAGAATCCATCTCAGGTACTCACTCAACTAACAATCTACAAAATCTCATTCCCCACATGCTTGTCCCACCCAAGGAAGTGTGCCCCTTATCTTCTCAACAGTCCCTCGACTGGAAGTCTCAGAGCACTGTAGTGGAAGTTTATCACCTATGGAAATCAATCCCCAATAATTCTCTCACTCATAGAAATGCTCACGGGCCTGAAAACCCGCTTACTCAATCCCACTCCAAGATAAACAAGTGCACCAACCAAAATGGATAGGGAAATAGGTTTCAGAAAGTAGGAATGGTTGTCTCAAGGATAAAAAAATGTATGAGTAAAAATCTCATGGAGTCATTGACTGGATAACTGAGTGTGTTTTTGGATCACTGTGAATTCTTTGTCAGAAATGGTGGTCAGTCTGTTGGTTTCTCTCCCCCCCCCCTCTGTTCATGATCTATCTGTGTGAGAGAGAAAAACTTGGGCTACGTTTCCCCACGATATGAATTCATGTCCCCAAATTGACACTTGTCATATCAGAAGTTACTTGTGTCCACTTGTCACCAAATTTAGAACATAGGATAAATTATCCATACTTTATGTTTTGGGAAATATTAATATAATATTCCCTTGAATTTTGGCCCTCCCTTTCCCTAACTGGTGAAGTTTAGTCCCCCATTTCTTTTATCATGGTTTGTCTATGCGCAGTGATGTATTTTATATTAATCATGAGTCATGTACAAAGTAGGCACATTGGCCCTTTAACATCTAGTCGCGCTAGCCTAATTCCAAGATATAAGCATTCTGGCTTATAATACTGGCTCACCATCCTATAATGCATATTATATACACAAAGGTTCGTTGACCTTAATATAGCACACACTTAGTTACTGCGCGTTGTATCCTCTATCTCTAAGGTTGCACTCACCTTAGTTACTGCGCGTAGTATCCAAAAATGTGCACATTACATCCCGTTAATGCATAGTATATGCACACACGATGCCATGAAAGGTGTATTACAAAATGATGTCTAAAAATCTCACCAGATAAAGTATACTTGGATTATATTTACATTTGGGTTCGGTCAAGGGATATTACAATCCCCTCCCCTTATTTATGCACTATCCTCAGTGCATCATGTACTCATATACAACAAAATTCTCAAAATTCTTCAAAAAGATGCAGGTATTCTACCCGCATTGCATCCTCATACTCCCAAGTAGCATCTTTAGGTCCGTACCATTTCCATTGGAACTTTACAAGCCCTATGGATTGATTCTGGAGTTGTTTGATTTTTCGATCCAGGATGTGCACTGGATGCACTTGGAAAGCGCCTTCTTGCTCCACCTGGAGAACATACCAATCAATAACATGATTAGAATTGGGTATATATTTCTTTAGCAATGATACATGGAAGACATTATGAATAGACATAGATGCAGGCAATGCAATCATATAAGCAACTGGACCAATCATCTATAGGATTTCAAATGGCCCAAAAAATGTAGTTGCTAACTTTGCACAGCTTCCTAGTTTCAGGGAGCTTCTGTTATCTTTCACTTTCAGGAAAACATCACCCACTTTGAATTCTCTATGGATTTTGTTTTTATCCGCATAACTTTTCTGTCTGTCTTGGGAAGTTTTCAAATTCTGCTTAATGTTTAGCATTTGGTCCTCCATCTCCTTGAGCAACTCTGGCCTGACTATTGTTCTATCAGCTGGGTTATGCAATCTTACTGGAGTATTTCACCTTCTTCCATAAAGTGATTCAAATGGTCTCATTTTCAATGATGCCTGATACCCATTGTTATAAGAGAATTCTACCAAATGTAGGTGGTCTTCCCATTTTGATGTTTTATCCATCACATGCATTCTCAACATATCTTCTATCACCCTGTTCACTCTTTTTGTCTATCCATCAAAATCAGGATGATAAGTTGTACTAAAGTTCATATTCGTTCTGAATCCTTTGAACAATCCTTTCCAGAAATTAGAGCTAAATTTCGGGTCTCTTTCAGACACAATTGTTTTAGGAATTCCGTGCAATTATGCCACTTCCTTCATGAAAATATTAGCAACATATACTTCTTTGTGAATAGTTTTTAGTGGAATGAAATGGGCATATTTTGTAAGCTTTTCCACCACTACCATAATAGAATCATGTAGCTTGCTTGTTCTGGGCAATCCCGTAATAAAATCCATTGTCACCACTTCCCACTTCCATTTAGGAATAGGAAAAGGTTGCAGCAATCCTGTTGGGTGCCTATGCTCTGTTTTAACTTTCTGGAATTCCATACACCTAGCGATGTATTCTACAATTTTTCTTTTCATACTTGGCCAAAAGTATTGGCTTTTGACCTCTGTTACGGTTTTTTGATATCCGGGGTGCCCTACATAAGGAGAATTATGCATCTCATGCAAAATTAGATGTTTCAAGTCCTGAACATTTGGTACAAAAATTATGTTCTTGTGCAGTAGTATTCCATCTACTTCCAACTTATAATTATCCATCTTCTGTGGTGTCTTACCTGACCATAACATTGCTACCAATTCTCTGTACTACAAATCTGTATTTGTAGCCTCCAAAATTTTTCTTTTAACATCAGTCTAATACATGTTGATGGCTATAGCATGAAGCTCATGCACCCTCCTGTTGAGTGCATCAACCACTTTATTTTCTTTCACTTTGATATGCTTTATATCAAATTTATACTCGCTTAGAAATTCTAACCATCTGCTTTGACCAGCATTTATATTTGGTTGATCAAAAAAATATTTCAAACCATTGTTGTCTGTTCTTAACTCAAACATTTTCCTCGTGAGGTAGTGTCTCCATTTCCTCAGGGCATGCACTATGGCTTCCAACTCCAAATCATGAGTGGCATAGTTTCTTTCATGCTCTTTCAACTTCCTTGATTCATAACATATCACGAATCCATTTTGACTAAGGACTCCACCCAGTCCTTTGTTACATGCATCTATGCATACAATGAAATCTTCATTTGGGTCTGCAATACTTAGTATTGGAGCACTTGTCAATAATTGTTTCAAATGTTGGAAACTCCTTTCACATTCTGATGTCCATTGAAACGTCATACCTTTTCTTTGCAAGGAAGTGATTAGGTGTGCTATCTTCGATAATCCTCCAATGAATCTCCTGTAGTATCCTGCAAGGCCCATGATAGATATGACATATGTCACATTCCTTGGTGCTATCCATTCTCTAATGGATTCTACCTTCTTAGGGTCCACTGTTATCCCATCTTTTGAGATTATATGCCCCAAATAATGAATTTGTTTCTGATAAAATGAGCACTTTCTCAATTTGGCATACAACTGATGTTCCCTTAATACTTGCAACACCATCCTCGAATGAAGTTCGTGCTCTTCCTATGACTTGGAATATATAAGAATGAAATCCAAAAATACAATAATAAACTTGTCCAAATACTCTCGGAAAACACCATTCATTAAGCACATGAAAACAACTGGTGCATTTGACAACCCAAATGGCACCACTGCGAACTCATAATGACCATACCTTGTGCTGAAGGTGGTCTTATTGATATCCTCTTCTTTAATTTTTACCTGATAGTATCCTGATCTAAGATCTATCTTTGAAAATATCCTTGCATCCTTCAATTGATCAAAGAGGTCATCAATCCTTGCGAGAGGATATTTGTTATTAACAATCACTTTATTCAATTGTCTAAAGTCAACGCACAATCTTAATGTTCCATCTTTCATTTTCAAAAACAAGACTGGGGCACCCCAAGGTGATACACTTGGGTGTATATACCCCTTCTCTAGAAGTCCTTCAAGCTGCATTTGCAACTCCTTCAATTCCGATGTACTCATTCTGTAAGGAGTCTTTGATATTGGCACTACTCCAGGCATCAAATATATAGAGAAATCAATGTCTCTCCTTGGGGGTAGTCCTGGTACTTCCTTGAATACATCTTCAAACTCTTTCAAGACTGCATAATCCTCCAAATTTGGCACCTTGTCTTCAGGTGTCTCCTCCATATGAGCTACAAATATTTGACATCCTCTTCTATAACATTTCTTCAGTTGTAATGTTGAAATTTCTCTAACGGTTACTGCCCTGGGAATTCCCTGCACTTTCCTTTTGTTCCCTTCTTCATCCAAGCAAGTGAATTCTTTATTATGACACTCCAATAGTGCATGGTGTGGGTATAACCAATCCATCCAAATTAAACAGTCATAGGTACCTAAGGGTAAGATGTTCAAATATGCCCTGGTATTTAGTCCATTCATGTCTATGAGGCAGGACTTAACCATCTCATTAAATTTTCTTCTCGCTCCTGTAGCAAGTTGCACCAACCAGGATTTCCCATGCTTGCTTCTTGGAAATTGCAAACTTTCCACCATCTTAGGGTCTATATAACTATGGCTAGCTCTTGAATCAATTAAAATAGCAAGGGTTTGGTTGTTGATCATACCTTCCACTTCAATAATGTGGGACTGCTACTCTACTTGCTTGTTGTCCAGGGCTGCATAAATCCTTGGCACATTTCTACCCATGTCCTCTACTATCTTAGCTCATTGTACATTGTAAACAACCCTACCTTTTACACCTCTGTGAGGAAAATATTTGAACTTATGGTCTCCTTTACAACCCCAACATTGCATAGGTGGTTGTCTTGGCCCTTGAATCCATGTGTCAATCACTCTAGGTTTTTTATGCGTTTGCTGCCATTGTGGATTATTTATGAAGAATGGTGGCTTAGCTCCCCTCTTCCTCTGATCCATATTGAATTTCTTATCATCTTCCCAAGCATTATCTGTCCTTATGGTCTCCTCTAATGTCTTGGGATCATCATATTGTATTTTGTCACTGATGAATGATGGAAATCCACTTAAGTGATGTTGAATCTTGACTGTCTCATCCTTAATGAAAGATACATACTTCAACAGTTCCAAAAACCTTCTCTCATATTCATCTATGGTCGTACTACCAATCTTGAGTTCAAATAACTCTTTCATTTTCTTGTCATAGTATCTCTTGGTCAAGTACTTTTTGTCAAAATACTTCTTGAATTCTCTCCAAGTAACACTTTTCTCGACAATGTGTTGTACCTACACAAGTTGATCGCACCACATGGATGACTTTCCTTTGAGTTGATAGATAGCAATTCTACCTTTAGCATAAGAAGAATAATTATGCAATTGAAAATACTTCCTCATGCCTAGAAACCATGTTTCGACATCTTCATCCTTCTTGTGCTCACCATGAAATGTAGGAGGTTTGATTTTGTTCATTTATCCTCGCAGCTCATCCACCCTAGATCTCTTATACCTTATGATAGGGGATAGACTTGAGTTGTTTCCTTCTCTCTTATGGGAATTCCTATGGGGATGATGGTGATGTCTACTAGAACTTTTTACTTCTCTCTTCTCCTCTGAATATTTGTGACTCTGAGATCTACTTGAGTCACTCTCCTTGACTAATTTCTTTTGTATTCTATTCAAACCTTCCAATAGCTTCATGCTAAAGTCATCCTACTGCTCATTGGATTTCATAATCCTTTCATTATCATCTTTATGGATTTGTACATCCTTCTGCAAATTCTTAATGGTCTCACCCATATTCATATCCTCGTTCCTTTCTTCTCCATGTCCGTTGGAGTTTGTTTCTTCCCTGCCCAAATGGACATCCATCCCTCTGCTCTCCTCTGGATAACTGTAATTCTCCTATGCCTCTTCCATTCCTACAGACTCTGCACTGGTATGAACTGACGGAGTTGTTGTTAATTCTGCAAAACATGCAGCCATCGAAACTAATTAGATTAACAAATTAGAAATTCATGAGAATATGCACCATTTCGATCCACCATACTCATCAGCATTATCACTCCCGGTTTCCTAGTGTTATCACTACGAAAATTCTAGATAAGACCCAAGTCTTGAGAACACTAACTCACATTTCTTTCTGAGATACATTTGCGCAAGAAGGTGGTTTTGTCGAAACCACTTTCACCAGGACACGGTGTTACGTGTCTCAATCATGTCAAATCCACCACTCGTGGAGTGGGCAACGACTAGTCAGATCATCCTGCTTCATTCTTTCGGTACTTCACAGTCATGTGACATCAGCTAAATGTTTCCATGTAATGAAATCAAAAGATAATCATTCGAAATGGATTGGCCGAGCATGGAAACCCAATGCTCTTTGTACGTAATCTATCCATGCTTCACAAATGGATTTCTACAATTACCACTCCCCAAGTATGAAGATATTTTTGTATCCATAACCATAGTAATCTTCAAGATGCTTGAATTCCTTCTCTCTGTAGAGACACATTTCAGTATCTCCAACCTGAGATACATGGACAAGGCAAGGTCGAGTGAAACTAGTTATTCAAGCAACATGCTAGGATTTCCTGCGAATGAGGAAGAAAGGGTCCTCGTGCACCTTCTAGAAACTAAGTTCCACACAGAGCCGGTTATATACTCACGAATGGAATTCAGGTTGAATCCCATTATAAAGGATTTATTCATCAACAGGCTAGCCGCTAATAAGAAAAGGATTAAGCGACATAAGAAGGAGGAATCTACAGTTGAAGTGGCCGAAAGTGTTGGAGAAAATCAACCGGTCTAGTTAGACCCTTCTTTAAAGGCAGAGATTGCTAAGATGAAGTAAGTCTTCAACTAAGATAAGCATGTCTTAGCGAATTTTGAACAACCTGTAGTGGAGGTAGAAGTACAAGAGATGATAGGCATGTTCTTCAACGACCTTTTTTATAACAGACTAACTATTGTCATCACCTTTTGTAATTTTGTGATTAACATGATTGTATAAATACCAAAATGGATTTTAGACTATTTTATTACAATTTCTATCTGGTGATGTTATGACTCTTGTTTTATTTTATAATAATATTTTCTTGAAATCTTATATTTTATTTTTATCTATCTAAATCAGAAAAAATTAAAATTCAGAATTCTTTTTAATTAATGCTTCAATGCGGTTATGTGTTTATTTTTATTTTATTATTATGGAATTTAAACTCAGACTCCTCACCTTCCAAGCAACTTCACGTGCATTAACTTGACTTGTTCATTTATATTATCATGTAAAGCAATATTACAAGGTAAACGCTTCTCTACGCACCTAAATCTACTGTGCATTTCTTCTTCATCGTACCAACTACATACGCGCACTACTCTGGCATTGTGCGCCAATATCTACTACGCACAGTTTTGATACTGCGCACTGATATTCCACATGCATTTTCTTCCTATGCATGCACCATGTTAATTTTAACATATTCCTTCACGCTCAAATATCAACGCACACTACTGAATACACCGTCGCGAAACAACTTATACTTATACTTATGCGCGTACCAACAAAACACCTCTACATTAAGAAAAGATTTCTCACCCCATGTGCATCTTACTATGGGTGTTCTTAGCATGCAAGGCTAATTTCAGTGCGTGAATCTACACACATATTAATCTTCCGTGCGGCACCACAATTTACCACACTCATCGGCATGCCACAGTTTCCCACGTGGTGCCAAATCTACCCTGTGTGCCAGTATGCCAACCTTTTCCAAGGACACTCTATGAATCTAATTCTGGTCACTACGAAGTTACTTTTCTGTGAATATTCACTTCAATTGCAACCTTCTGGCCCATCCAATCTCAGTGTTGAATTGTGGCTCTGATACCAAACTGTTTCCCCTCGACCATCCTGAGGACGGGGTACGCCACTCCAGAGAAACCACTCATGCTATGACGCTAGTCGGTAACATTCCCAGGCATTGGGTTGGGACGTGCTACTCTAGGGAACATCTTTAATTCCGATACTGTAGAACATATAGTATCATACCTAGTAGTCAGCTAAGAAATGCCACCATTATTTACTCTTTAGATTGTATGCAACTAAAACATATACATACAACACGCTCATGAAAGATTTACATCTAACATAAACAAACAATTAATTTCTGTAACATATGACTTTTATATTAGAAATAACAATAATTACCTATATGCATCATTTATAGCAAATTACCCATAACCACACAAGCAATCATAGTCACATATATGATGAAATCGTAACCTGGGCATGTAAATAGCAAAACATCATATCCATTTTTCATACAATTGATACTTATCTTAGAAAGGATGTCACCAAATTCTTACAGACCATCCACGAACCTCCCAACCATAGATTACATTGTTCTTCACTCTCAATAGCGAATCACCCCCGAGCTGGGAGTGAAGTCCACCCAGGGTAAAGGGATTCCTATCTAGGATAAGGTTCATAGACAACATGAAAGACTCTGTCTCAGGTGCTCACTCAACTAACAGCCTACAACCTCTCATTCCCCACATTCCTATCCCAACCAAGAAAGTGTTCACCTTCTCCTCTCAACAGTCCCTCGGCTACCCCACTTCCCTTCTAGGGCTTCAACAACAGGTTGTACCAGAAGTCTCTGAGCATTGTAGCTATAGTTTAGCACCTACGGTTACAATACATGGAAACCACGAAAGACTCTGTCTCAGGTACTCACTCAACTAACAACCTACAACCTATCATTCCCCACATGCATGAACCACCCAAGGAAGTGTTCCCCTTCTCTGCTCAACAGTCCCTCGGCTACCCCACTTCCCTTCCAAGGCTTTATCAACAAGGTGTAATAGAATTCTCAGAGCGTTGTAGTTGCATTTTAGCACCTATGGAAATCAATCCCTAGCAATTCTCTTGCTCAAAGAACTACTCACGGGCATAACAACCTGCTTCTTCAATCTCACTCCAAGCTAACCAGGTACAACAACCAAAAGCGATGGGGAAATAGGTTTTGGAAAGGTGGAATGTTTGTCTCAAGGATAAAAGAATGTATGAGTGAAAAGGTCATGGAGCCATTGACTGGATAACTGAGTGTGTTTTGGGATCACTATGAATTCTTTGTCAGAAACGATGGTCAGTCTGTTGGTTTCCCTTCCCCCACCCCTCTGGTCGTGAGCTATCTGTGTGAGAGCGAAAAACTTGGGCTAAGTTTCCTCATGATATGAATGCATGTCACCAACTTGAAACTTGTCATATCGAAACTTACTTTTGTCCACTTATCCCCAACTTTAGAACTTAGGATAAAATTATCCATACTTCATGTTTTGGGAAATATTAATATACTATTCCCTTGACTTTTAGCCCTCTCTTTCCATAACTAGTGAATTTTGGTCCCCCGTCTCCTTTATCGTGGTCGGTCTACATGCAATGATGTATTTTATATTAATAATGAGTCATGTAGAAAGTAGGCGCATTGTCCCTTTAACATCTAGGCACACTGGCCTAATTCCAAGACATAAGCATTCTAGCTTATAATATTGGCTCACTAGCCTATAATGCATATTATATACACAAAGTTTCACTGAACTTAATATAGTGCACACTTAGTTACTGCGTGATCTATCCTCTATCTCTAAGATTGCGTGCACCTTAGTTACTGCGCGTGATATCTAGAAATGTTCACATTACATCCCTTTACTGCGCAGTATATGCACACACCATGCCATGAAAGGTGTATTACAAAATGATGTCTAAACATCTCACTAGCTTAAGTATACTTGGATTATATTTACATTTGGGTTCGACTGAGGGATATTACAATAGAGAACTAACACAATCAATAGTATAATGAGAATACACCATAAGGATGGAAAATAAACCTATTTCATGACACTCCTTTCTACATAAATCTTATTAATTATGATAATCCATGTTCCATAACTATGAATATACCTAAGATATATGAATAAATAGAGCTTATGTAAACACATTGAAATTATCATGCAATTATTTTTATCTAAGATAGATGGGATAACAAGTTGTAGAATAACATGCTTAATGAATCCTTTGATTGTAATTTCCAGGTATTAAAATTGTTCATTTAGTTCAAGCATTCTTTTTTTGAAGCAAAAAAATGGTATGATGCATGAATTCCATTATTCTTTAATTAAATTACCATGAATTTTTTTTATTAGAAGTTGATTGACTTTGGAAATAATTTAATGGTGTTTATGATTATAGAGAGAATTTTCTTGTGGGAGACTCAACATACATGAATCTTTCTATAATGATGAAAATAACTATATTCTTACAATCAATTAGTTTTATGAATATCATAATGAAAGTACCAAGGAATCGAGTCGTAAGTAAAGGCAATGCAATACATGCCATGTCAGGAAAAGGAAATGCAAGGCATTTCATGGAAAGGAAACAAATGGGTGCATGGAAAATCAAGGCATGGCATGGCATGGAAAGGCATGGCCTAGAAATACAAGGAATGACATGGAAAGGCAAGGAAAGGAAAAGCATGGAAAGGAATTGGGTCTCAAGGAAAGGCATTGAATGACATGGAATTGGAAACCAAGGAATTCCATGGAATGTAAGGGCAAGGCATGACATGAAAAGTCAAGGAAAGGAATCCCATAGCATGGAAAGTCATGGCATGGAAAGGCATGTCTTGGAAATGCATGGCTTGGAAATTCAAGGCAAGGAATGACATCCTAAGGAAAGGAAATGAAAGGAAAGACATGGCATGGAAATAAATAACATGGCAAGGAAAGGCATGGCATGGAATGGCATGACAAGGAAAGTAAATACAATGCAAGACATATCATGGAAATGCAAGGCATGGAATGACATGGCAAGGCAAGGCATGGTATGGAAAGTCAAGGAAACAAAATGGATGGCATAGCAAGGCAAGGCATGGCATAAAAGTTGGTTCTATGGTATGGCATGGCATGGCATGGATTGGTTAGGAATGTCTTAGTAAGGCATGTTGATGCAGGAGCATCCACACGTCATCAAGCGAGCCAGCGCGCACGGAGAGAGAACACACAGCTGGACAGTGCCAGCGCGCACATTTTGAAATGCTTGGAAATTGGTGCGCCGTCGTTTGGACGAGGCATTCAAAACCAAGCGCAGTTGTATTGTATTAGTAGATAGGGAGGCATTTAATTGATTTTAATGCTGGTAGATAGAATTTTGCTGTAGATTAGACAGTTAGCTGTAGAGAGGGAAAACGGGAATAATAGACACCCTCCTTTGTACATTGGAGGCAGAATTCTCATTCATTCATACAGGAGCAAGCAGAAAGAGAGAGCAGAGAGTCTGTGGAGAACCTCCATGTACAGTTATT
>JZKD02S0321507.1:259726-272721 GCA_000966675.3 Picea glauca
CAACGATATTCCCCGAGGTCTCCCCTTTACCACTGGGAAAACAGCTAAATCTCACGATCTCGCGAATTCATGACTCAAAGCCTCCAACTCTTCCCTTCAAATCTTGCGATACCGAGTCTAGCGATATGGGTATAGCTCCTTTCCTTGTTAGCGCCCTCACCATATGCAACCATGGGCTTGGCTCAAATGTTAGCATCTCTCGCAACTCACACCCTCGTGAGTTTGTGATGCGAACTCCCGTGCCTCTCGTTGCGATCCTCCGAGACTCGATAAGTCAACGCTGAGCTGACTCTTTCCTGATGGATTTCGCTACTCACCACCTCGCAACCTCGCAGGTTGAATTGTCGAGTTTTCACCTTCTGTGAATCCACGAGATGGGAGAATTCAATGGAGTGTTGACTTCTATCCCCAGGCAACACGTGCCCACCCATCGATCATGTGGGTCCCACCTTATGCTCTCGGCACTTGGTGACTCGCGAACCCTAACACCAATACTTCTGGACTTCTCGCGGAAAGATCCCGAGGGTTTCGTTCCACCTGTATTCCACTCACGCTCTGCGATGGCCCACACTGCCTCCAGATGTCAGGATATCGCCTCTCGCAATCTTGCAATCCCCATAGCCAAATTCTCGGACCTTTTCTTGTGAGACTTCGACACACGATCCCTCGTGCGGATGCAATGGTCCTCCTATGGTCCGGATCCAACGGATATTCACCCACTCGCTACTCGCGTACTTGTGACTTAGAGTATCCAAAGTTTGGGTTCTCACCCTGCGAACTTCCCAGTTCGCAAGATCCTTAGATCTCTGCCACCTGTCCTCTTCATATGGATGGTTTACGGCCTCTCGCCACTTCGCTACTTTGTGACCTCGCGTCTCGCATCTTTTAACCCCAAATACTTGGGCGTTCACCCTGCGAACTCCTGAGTTCACGAGATCACCGATCTTTGACACATGTCCTCTTCAGATAGACGGCTCACAGCCTCTCGCCACTTTGCTGCTTTGTGACCTCACGTCTCACAACTTTTAACACCAAATACTTGGACGTTCACCATGCGAACTCCCAAGTTCACGAGATCACCGATCTCTGACACCTGTCCTCTTCATATGGATGTCTCACAGCCTCTCCTATACCTCAAACTCTCTGGAATATTCTCACCGTAACCTCCTTGCACCTCTGCAAGATCTAACGGTCCTCGAAACTTCATCAAATCTCCTTAGAGGATTTCGAACGTCCGTTCCTCCTTGTATAACCCACAAAATGAGAAAGATGTATCTCTCCACGAGATTCCTTTGCCGCTTCGCCAACTTGCGACATTTCTTGCAACTTCAGTCACACTTATCTACGTTGATCTTCAGTGACTCAGAGGCCTATCCTTCCTAAGATTTTCTAGATGACTTCAACCTCAACGAGGTTCTTTGCACGCACTCCTTGCGGCAAACCTGCGAACACTTCAACTGCTCGAGCTTCCTTTGACTCTGCGTATGCCCATAGCAGCAGTCCTCCAAAGCTTTTGCTCAGTTTAACGAATGAGACTCTCCTTCCTTAGCCTGAGCACTCCTTGCACGACTCTAGCAACCCACTTTCACTTCTGAGTACTTTGAGAACAAAAGTTTAACTCCCTAAGCCTTCTGTCAACGCACTCCTTGCAGATGATTTCAACTGCAATCCTTGCAGGAATCCTTGCTCAAAAGAGAAACAATTGTAACTCACTTCACTCCCTCTCAGACTTCTATCTTAACCCACAAAATCATATGCACATCATAACAACAATGCATAACAGGAAGAAATCTTCATAAGCAGAGCATTTAACACACATACACAGAGAATAACACAACAACCATGAATCTGAATCAACTTCTTCTATTAATTCAAGATCTATACATGGGTGTTCTTCTAAAACTCTCTGCTATTCTCCTATGCTCTAGATTCTTCTTACTCTTCCTGTTGCTAATGTTAGAATGATACAAAATGAGGGTGTCTATATCTCGGTTTTCCCTCTTTCTTCTAGAATTGTCTAATCTAAGAATTCAATTCTATCTACCTGCAACTACTACTATAATATCCTCTGTCTGTCTCAGACGAGAGCGTATGGCTCGTGGTCTGAATACATTTTTACCAAGGTGCCTAAATTAAATGATCTCATTTATGTTTAGCGCATCAACTTCAAGGGAAAATTTAAAAATTCAAAAACTTGCGCTGGACGTCTTCCAGTTGTCTTCTGCTTCCACGTTAGTTTTGCTTGTCATGAGGGATGCTCCTGCATCATACTCCCTCGCTTGAAAATTTGCATGGGATCCTGTCCATGAGCTCATGCATGGTATGTCCATGCTTCCGAATTTCTGCTTTAGTCTCCCAGCTGGAATCTTCAACTGGATATCCCTTCCACTTGACCAAATATTCAAAATATTCTTTCCTTCTGGTTTTCTTACCCACTCATTTATTCTGTATTTTCTCCATCTGTGGCTTCTCTACAACTGGCATCTGCTTCTGCCACTGGACCTCTGGTTGATCATCTCCTTCTGCTCCTGCTTCATCAGCTTTATATGGATATAAATCCAAAACATTAAATATCATAGATATTCCAATGCCATCTGGTAACTCAATTTCATAAGCATTCTGTCCCATTTTCTTCAAGACCTTGCATGGCCCAATTTTCTTCATCTTCAGCTTGTTGTATGTTCCTCTAGGGAACCTTTCCTTCCTCAAATGCACTAGAACCAGATCACCAACTTCAAACTGAAGTTATCTCGGATGTTGATCTTCTCTGCGCTTGTACTCCTGACTTGACTTCAATAGTCGCTCCTTCACTTGGCTGTGAAGTTCCTTCATCGCTTCAGCGAATTCTACTGCACTAGCACTGCTGGTATCAGTTTGTTCTGAATCCCTCAATCCAGAAAATCCTCTCGGCTGCATTCCATATACAATCTGAAATGGGCTTTTCCCTGTGCTCCAATTTACTGAATCATTGTATGCGAACTCTGCTTGCGGTAATATGCTATCCCAGCTGCTATGGTGCTCTGTCACCAAGATCCTCAACAAATCTCCCATAATTCTGTTGACCACTTCTGTTTGTCCATCCGTCTGAGGATGATAATCAGAACTAAACATCAAAGTAGTCCACAGCTTCTTCCACAATGTTCTCCAGAAATGCCCTATGAATTTTGTGTCTCTGTCCAAAACTATGCTTTTTGGCAATCCATGAAGCCGAACAATCTCCTTGAAAAACAAATTTGCAATCTGGGTCGCATTGCTGGTTTTCTGGCATGGGATAAAATGTGCCATTTTAGAAAACTTGTCAACTACCACAAAGATTGAATCAACACCCCTTTGTGTCCTCGGCAATCCCAGTACAAAATCCATGCTAATTTCATCCCACGGCTTCTACGGTATGGGTAATGGTTGATAAAAACTCGCATTTTTCTTCCTTCCCTTTGAATGCTGGCAAATCCTGCATCTGTCGACAAACTTCTTGACTCCTGACCGCATCCCTGGAAAAAAGTATGACTCGCTCAGCTTTGCAAATGTCTTATCATGCCTAAAATGTCCAGCCAATCCTCCACTGTATTTCTCCTTCAACAAGTTCTCCCTCATGGAGCAATTCAGAATACACAGTTGATTTCCTTTGAACAGTAATCTGTCCTGGATCACATACTCTATCCACTGGCTTCTGTCTCTGAGAAATGGATTCTCAGCTACTTCATAAGCTTCCTTAAATTATGAATCATCTGCATACATGTCCTTAAGATCATCAAAGTCTAACATCCAGACTTTGAACTCCTGCAACAACAAACACTTCCTGCTCAAAGCATCGGCAACTTTGTTAGCAGTACCAGAAATATGTTTTATCACAAAAGTGAAATTTTGCATGTATTCAACCCACTTAACATGCCTTTGATTCAACTTTTCCTGTTGAGTCACAAATTGTAATGCATGGTTATCACTATATAAAACAAATTCCTTTGGAATCAAATAGTGCCTCCATTTCTTCAATGCCTATATGATGGCATAAAATTCTTTATCATACGTGGAGTATTTCTCTTTTCCCTCATTCAGCTTCTCACTGAAATATGCAATCAACCTGCCCTCTTGACTCAAGACCACTCCTATGGCAAACCCACTTGCATCACATTTTACCTGGAATGTTTTCTAAAAATCTGGCAACACCAGAATTGGTTGCTCTGTAATCTTTCATTTCAATAAATTGAAACTCTTCTCAGCCTCTTCCATCCAGTGAAAATATTTATGTCTTTTCTTCACTGTATCCATCATTGCTGCACTAATTCCACTGAAAATTCTAATGAATTTCCAGTAGAAACTAGCGAGTCCATGAAAACTCCTTACCTCAAATAAGTTCCTCGGTGATGGCCCATTCTTGATTACCTCCACCTTATCTGGATCCATCCTCAACTCATTAGCTGAAATAAAAAAACTCAAATAAATGAGTTATGTCTTCATAAATGAGGACTTTTTCATGTTAATCAACAACTTCTCCTGTTGTAGCTTCTTCATCACAATAGCCAAATGCTTCAAGTGTTCAACCTTTGTCTTGCTGAAGACCAATATGTCATCCAGATACATGATGACAAATTTCCCAATGAACTCCTTCAGTACTTCATTCATCAACCTCATAAAGGTACTTGGTGCATTCGTCAAGCCAAATGGCATGACAAGCCATTCATACAAACCTTCATTTGTCTTGAATGTTGTTTTCCATTCGTCACCTTCTCTCATACGAATCTGATGATATCCACTCTTCAAATCTATCTTTGAAAAAAAATTTGCTCCACTTAAGCAATCCATCAAATCGTCCATTCTTGGCAATGGGAATCTATACCTCATAGTTATCTTGTTTATCTCCGTTGATTCAATGCACATCCTCCAGCCTCCATCTTTCTTCGGACTGAGTACTGTTGGAACAACACACGGACTCAATATTTCCTTGACCAAACCTTTCTCCAACAACTCCTGGACCTGTCTTTTAACCTCTTCATTCTCTTGTGGTGTTAACCTGTAAGCGGATTTATTTGGCAGAATAGTTCCTGGTATGAGGTCTATATGGTGACTCGCGCTCCTCATCGGTGGTAACGAATAAGGTAATTCGTCCACTACAATATCAGCGAACTCTTCCAGCAGTTCCTGAACTTCTTCTGGAAAATCGTCCACTCTTTTGCTAGTCAGAACAATTCTCGGTTTTATGGATCCTCCTTCTTCTTAACTTCTGTAAGAAGTTCCTTCCCACTCATGAGAAGTACTGTGTTTTTTACCTCTATCTTCACCTCTTTATCTTCAATTGGACACAACATATGAGTTCTCCCATTCCTCTCCAGGGTATATGTATTTTTCCTCCCATCATGAGTTACATTTCTATCATATTGCCATGGTCTACCCAGCAATAAATGACAGACATCCATAGGAATAACATCACATAAAATCCTATCATTATACCCTCCTATCTTAATGTCAACTAAGAACTGTTTAGTGACATTTACCTGATGTCCCTTCTGTAGCCATGAAACTTTGTATGGACTCAAGTGATCAGTTGTCTCCAGCTCCAGCTTTTCTACCATCTCGGTTGAAACGAGATTATCGGTGCTTCCACTGTCCACGATGACCTTGCACACTCTATCCTTAGTCTTGCAAGCAGTCCTAAAAAGACTATTCCTCTGCACCGAAGTCTCCATTTCTTTCTCTGGCATTAAAAGGACTTTTCGCATTACCAGCAATCTTCCGTCGTCAACGTACTCTGCTTCAACATCTCGCCTCTGTGCCTTGGCGATGTGAGTCTCTCTTCCATCCTTCCTTTTATCTGGACAGTCGACTGACTTGTGCCCATTTTTTCCACATGTGAATCATGTGATTACTCCACCTCTTCCTCTTCCTCTACTTCTGGTACGAGGAAACCTATTATTATCAACATATCCTCCTCTCTGCTCAGTATGTTGTTCTCTTTGCTCAACATATCGCCCTCTCTGTGAGGTTCCACCTCTCTCTGTCTGAGTCTGAGTTCTCTTCCAGTCATCCTTGGGCTTCTGGTATTTATCTTGGGCAACCAATTTTCCTTTGGGATGACTCCTACCTCTGCCCTTCTAGCTTTGTTTGCGGCTCAGCTTATCCTCAACTTTCAGAGCCAATTGGTAAGCATCATCCACCGTTCGGATGGTTTCCATATTTAGTTCATCCTGAATTTCATACCTCAGGCCATTCATGTACCTGGCCACCTTTTCATCATTGTTTTCCCGATGACCTGCTCTGATATTCAACAGGTAAAATTCCTCGGTATACTATTTCACTGTCATTAGCTTCTGTCTCAGGTTCTGCATCCTCCTGAACAAAGAAATTTGGTAATCCCTGGGAATGAATTTTTCCTTCATCTTTGCAATCATCCTATCCCAGCTCTTAATTTTCTGCTTGCCTTGGAAATGCCTGTCAGCTTGTAGTTCATCCCACCACAAGGATGCATGTCCTTTTAATATCGTGACGACATGTCTAACCTTCTTATCATCTTTGATATCTTCATAATCGAAGTAAGTGTCAAGAGCTCTGATCCAATCTAGAAGCTCTTCTGCATCCAAACTCCCTTCATAAGATGGAATGTCCATCATTGGTTTCGAAATCATCCGAGTGATAGCCTTAATTAAACGCTCATTGGCTGCATCTTCTGCTGGGATTTCTTCTTCTCTATGTCCAGCACCGCCTTCTTCCTCGGATTCACTGATATCTCCTACGTCATCTTTGCGCCAACTCCCCTTTGTGTCCTCGGCAATCCCAGTACAAAATCCATGCTAATTGCATCCCATGGCTTCTCCGGTATGGGTAATGGTTGATAAAAACCCGCATTTTTCTTCCTTCCCTTTGAATGATGGTAAATCCTGCATCTGTCAACAAACTTCTTGACTCCTGACCGCATCCCTGGCCAAAAGTATGACTCGCTCAACTTTGCAAATGTCTTATCATGCCCAAAATGTCCAACCAATCCTCCACTGTGTTTCTCCTTCAACAAGTTCTCCCTCATGGAGCAATTCGGAATACATAGTTGATTTCCTTTGAACAATAATCCATCCTGGATCACATACTCTATCCACTGGCTTCTGTCTCTGAGAACTGGATTCTCAGATGCTTCATAAGCTTCCTTAAAGTCTAAATCATATGCATACATGTCCTTAAGATCATCAAAGTCTAACGTCCAGACTTTGAACTCCTGCAACAGCAAACACTTCCTGCTCAAAGCATCAACAACATTGTTAGCAGTACCAGAAATATGTTTTATCACAAAAGTGAAATTTTGCATGTATTCAACCCATTTAACATGCCTCCGATTCAACTTTTCCTGTTGAGTCACAAATTGTAATGCATGGTTATCACTATATAAAACAAATTCCTTTGGAATCAAATAGTGCCTCCATATCTTCAATGCCTATATGATGGCATAAAATTCTTTATCATACGTGGAGTATTTCTCTTTTCCCTAATTCATCTTCTCACTGAAATATGCAATCGACCTGCCCTCTTGACTCAATACCTCTCCTATGGCAAACCCGCTTGCATCACATTTTACCTGGAATGTTTTCTAAAAATCTGGCAACACCAGAATTGGTTGCTCTATAATCTTTCATTTCAATAAATTGAAACTCTTCTCAGCCTCTTCCATCCAGTGAAAATATTTATGTCTTTTCTTCACTGTATCCATCATTGCTGCACTAATTCCACTGAAAATTCTAATGAATTTCCGGTAGAAACTAGCCAGTCCATGAAAACTCCTTACCTCAAATAAGTTCCTCGGTGATGGCCCATTCTTGATTACCTCCACCTTATCTGGATCCATCCTCATCTCATTAGCTGAAATAAAAAAACTCAAATAAATGAGTTCTGTCTTCATAAATGAGGACTTTTTCATGTTAATCAACAACTTCTCCTATTGTAGCTTCTTCATCACAATAGCCAAATGCTTCAAGTGTTCAGCCTTTGTCTTGCTGAAGACCAATATGTCATCCAGATACACGATGACAAATTTCCCAATGAACTCCTTCAGGACTTCATTCATCAACCTCATAAAGGTACTTGGTGCATTCGTCAAGCCAAACGGCATGACAAGCCATTCATACAAACCTTCGTTTGTCTCTAATGTTGTTTTCCATTCGTCACCTTCTCTCATACGAATCTGATAATATCCACTCTTCAAATCTATCTTTGAAAAAAAATTTGCTCCACTTAAGCAATCCATCAAATCGTCCATTCTTGGCAATGGGAATCTATACCTCATAGTTATCTTGTTTATCGCCCTTGATTCAGTGCACATCCTCCAGCCTCCATCTTTCTTTGGACTGAGTACTGTTGGAACAACACACAGACTCAAGCTTTCCCTAACCAAACCTTTGTCCAACAACTCCTGAACCTGTCTTTTAACCTCTTAATTCTCCTGTGGTGTTAACCTGTATGCGGATTTATTTGGCAGAATAGCGCCTGGTATGAGGTCTATATGGTGACTCACGCTCCTCATCGGTGGTAACGAACAAGGTAATTCGTCCACTACAATATCAACGAACTCTTCCAGCAGTTCCTGAACTTCTTCTCAAAAATCGTCCACTCTTGTGCTAGTCAGAACAATTCTCGGTTTTCTGGATCCTCCTTCTTCTTAACTTCTGTAAGAAGTTCCTTCCCACTCATGAGAAGTACTGTGTTGTTTACCTCTAGCTTCACCTCTTTATCTTCAATTGGACACAACATATGAGTTCTCCCATTCCTCTCCAGGGTATATGTATTTTTCCTCCCATCATGAGTTACATTTCTATCATATTGGCATGGTCTACCCAGCAATAAATGATAAACATCCATAGGAATAACATCACATAAAATACTATCATTATACCCTCCTATCTTAATGTCAACTAAGCACTGTTTAGTGAAATTTAACTGATGTCCCTTCTGTAGCCATGAAACTTTGTATGGACTCGGGTGATCAGTTGTCTCCAGCTCCAGCTTTTCTACCATCTCGGTTGAAACGAGATTATCGGTGCTTCCACTGTCCACGATGACCTTGCACACTCTATCCTTGGTCTTGCAAGCAGTCCTAAAAAGACTGTTCCTCTGCGCCGAATTCTCCATTTCTTTCTCTTGCATCAAAAGGAATTTTCGCATTACCAGCGATCTTCCGCCGTTAACGTACTCTGCTTCAACATCTCGCCTCTGTGCCTCGGCGATGTGAGTCTCTCCTCCATCCTTCCTTTTATCTGGACAGTCGACTGACTTGTGCCCATTTTTTCCACATGTGAAGCATGTGATTACTCCACCTCTTCCTCTTCCTCTACTTCTGGTACGAGGAAACCTATTATTATTAGCATATCCTCCTCTCTGCTCAGTATGTTGTTCTCTTTGCTCAGCATATCGCCCTCTCTGTGAGGTTCCACCTCTCTCTGTCTGAGTCTGAGTTCTCTTCCAGTCATCCTTGGGCTTCTGGTATTTATCTTGGGCAACCAATTTTCCTTTGGGCTGACTCCTGCCTCTGCCCTTCTAGCTTTGTTTGCGGCTCAGCTTCTCCTCAACTTTTAGAGCCAATTGGTAAGCATCCTCCACCGTTCGGATGGTTTCCATATTTAGTTCATCCTGAATTTCATACCTCAGGCCATTCATGTACCTGGCCACCTTTTCATCATTGTTTTCCCGATGACCTACTCTGATATTCAACCGGTAAAATTCCTCAGTATACTCTTTCACTGTCATCAGCTTCTGTCTCAGGTTCTGCATCCTCCTGAACAGAGAAATTTGGTAATCCCTGGGAATGAATTTTTCCTTCATCTTTGCAATCATCCTATCCCAGCTCTTAATTTTCTTCTTTCCTTGGCAATGCCTGTCAGCTTGTAGTTCATCCCACCAAAAGGATGCAAGTCCTTTTAATCTTGTGACGACATGTCTGACCTTCTTATCATCTTTGATATCTTCATAATCAAAGTAAGTGTCAAGAGCTCTGATTCAATATAGAAGCTCTTCTGGATCCAGAATCCCTTCATAAGCTGGAATGTCCATCTTTGGTTTCGAACTCATCTGAGTGATAGCCTTAATTAAATGCTCATTGTCTGCATCTTCCACTGGGATTTCTTCTTCTCTATGTCCAGCACTGCCTTCATCCTCGGATTCACTGATATCTCCTACGTCAGCTTTGTGCCTTCGTGATGTCTCCATGTCCTCCATTCTGGAATGAATATTTCATATTTCTCTCTCCATGTCTATATTCTATCCTTGATTACCCCTTTCTCTGGACATTTCTCTTTCCCCCTCTGGATCGGGTGATTTTCTACCTCTTCTCCTTGGCGACATGGTGAATTCTCCCTGTCCTCTACTACAGAAAGCAAAGAATCTTTTCTAAGCTCCGATACCACTTGACGCAGGGGCACGCCAACCATTGGCACATCCACTCACAGGATCTTCTTCTTCTCGTCCCGAAGAACTCCAAGGTTCTTCTATTTCCCTATCGGGAAATCTGCACCCACAACGATCTTCCCCGAGGTCTCCCCTTTACCACCGGGAAAACAGCTAAATCTCGCGATCTCACGAATTCATGACTCAAAGCCTCCAACTCTTCCCTTCAAATATTGCGATACCCAGCCTGGCAATACGGGTATATCTCTTTTCCTTGTTAGCGCCCTCGCCACATGCAACCATGGGCTCAGCTCAAATGTTAGCATCTCTCGCAACTTGCACCCTCGTGAGTTTGTGAGGCGAACTCCCGTGCCTCTCGTTGCAATCCTCCGAGACGCGATAAGTCAATGCTGAGTTGACTCCTTCCTGATGGATTTCGCTACTCACCACCTCGCAACCTCACAGGTTGAATTGTCGAGTTTTCACCTTCCGTTAATCCCCGAGATGCAAGAATTCAATGGAGTGTTGACTTCTATCCCCAGGAAACACGTGCCCACCCATCGATCATGCGGGTCCCACCTTATGCTCTCGGCACTTCGTGACTCGCGAACCCTAACACCAATACTTCTGGACTTCTCGCGGCAATATACCGAGGGTTTCGTGCCACCTATATTCCACTCGCACTCTGCTATGGCCCACACTGCCTCCAGCTGTCAAGATATCGCCTCTCGCAATCTCGCAATCCCCATAGCCAAATTCTCGGACCTTTTCTTGTGAGACTCCGACACACGATCCCTCATGCGGATCCAACGGTCCTCCTATGGTCCGGATCCAACGGTTATTCTCCCACTCGCTACTCGCGTACTTGTGACTTAGAGTATCCAAAGTTTGGGTTCTCACCCTGCGAACTTCCGAGTTCGCAAGATCCTTAGATCTCTGCCACCTGTCCTCTTCAGATGGATGGCTCACGGCCTCTCGCCACAAGAAGCCAAAATTGAAATTAAAGAACCCACAAATAGAAGAATCTATCTATCCCTGTAAATGCACATCTACAACATATATCTACAACATATAAAACACACAAAGACATTCATCAACACATAAACACACAAAGAATCTCATGCAGGAAAAACTGCTCTTTGTATTAATCTAAATGCCTGATTACAATGCGTTCTTGAGCGCGGACTATAATAGAGTCTCGAATCTCCTCTTCTCTCTCCTCTCTACTCACACAGACTCTACCTCAACTCTATACTCTTCTAAAAAACAATATCTAAGATCTTTTACATGAGGGGCTCTTTGAGCTCTTCCCTCCATCCTCACCTACTCTATTCAATTACATTGAATTTACATTGAATGGGTTGTCTAGTCCGGATTGGATCTAGGCATAGCTTTATGGCTCCATGACCTTAGATTCATTTAATTTCTTTACATCCAATTCAAAATTTGAATGTGAGAGGGTTGTGCCTCTCTCCGCCTTTGAATGCACACGTGAAGATGAGCTAAATAGCTGGCACATGGATGGATGGAGTGATGCTCTTGCATCATAATCCTCTACTATGAAAAAATCATGAGCTCTTTCTCATGAGATCTCCAGCATGGCTGATGAAATCCGCCTAGATCCCAAACAGTCCTCTGGAGCTATCTATCGGCTCCATCTCTTCACTGCTGCTACTGTTGTTGTTGCCCTGCTACTATGGCAGGTTCTCCTCTCCTCGTATTCCCTTTTCTGACCACTTCTGCTTCTGACCTTGAAATCAGTCTTTTGATCTCATTGATCACCTTGTCCAACTATTGCAGTGGCTGGCTCTCTTGCTGCAGTCTCCTCTACTGCAATTCCTTCCTGCAAATGGGTAGATCAACTAGATATACCATGTTGTCTTCTTTACCTCCTGTGGCCTTAACTTTCCACTCTGCTATAGATTCCAATATTTAAGTCTCTGATATTTCTTCTCTGCAATGCCATAGGTCTGATCAAAATTGGATGTGCCAAGTGGAATTTACGGTAACTTTCCCACAACTTGCCGATTTTTGGTTTTTCCAGGAGATCTCACTTGTATAGCGTTCCTTGCACAAAATAATTGATATAAAATTCTAAAACTCACACCCGAAATACTAGAGATTGTCCATGATCCAATGAAACTAGTTCCACTCAATTTGGATGCTCTAACAAGAAGTTATGATTGTTTTACCTAGAACACCTTCTTGACACTAGTCAATAGGACTAGTCAAATACCCTATCTTACACAAGGTGTATCTACAAATTTAAGATGACCCAGAAGATAAAATTTTAACCACATATACCTTAATAATTTCTATAAATGGCCTCCATATTTCAGGGTCTGAAACGCTACATAAAAAATTTTATAGCAAAAATTCTGCAATGACTCATTTCAGGATGATTCCAGAACCCTATATTGTTCAAGTTGTATATCAGAAAGTATAAGGCCTCAGGAGATGAATTTTTAACTCAGCGTACCTTGATCTATCTACTAAATATCCTCCAACCCTTTCCTTATAAAACGTTGTATAAAAAGAGTTATAGAAAAAATTCCAAGGTGTCTCAGATGTAGCAGCGAAACCCTAAGACCTTGAGCTCTGATACCATATGTTAAGAACCAAATATCAATATAGCATAG
>JZKD02S0321507.1:272771-299947 GCA_000966675.3 Picea glauca
TAATTACAACTAATGGCCTAAAGCCGACATAAATAAAATAACATTACTAATATAATATGCCCCAATTAAGGGGTAATGAGCCAATATTAGGGCTTAACACTCAGCAAGGAATACTCGAGTAGGGAATTTCCAAGAGGGCATTTCCATCCTTTCAGGAGAGAAAGGGACATAGACCATTGAGGTTAGAGTAGTTGAAGCTCACAGAGGATGAAGACCTGTGCAAGGAGTGTATCGGGCCAACATTTGGTTGAAGTGTTGATCAAAATCCATATGGAAGCTTGTCAAGCTCAAGGAGTGAGTGCAGGAGGACTTTGTTTCAAGTCCAGAAGCTCAGGAGCTCAAGCTCAAGAGTGGGAGCGGGAGTGAGGACTTATTCTAGGTCCCAAAGATCAAAAGAGATAGCATGGTTGTCTACAAAGGACTTGCAAGTAGTTGCAGAGTTTGAAGGAACCTTTTGGGTTCATAGGAACTAAGATCAGGAGGAGAAAAGGCCAGCGAGAAGTGGCAGAGGCCAGGGAAAACCCTTTGGAGGGTTCAAGTTCAAGGAACTCAGGAGGGACAACGTTTTCTAGAATGCAGGAAGAAGCAAAGGGCAAGACCTTTGAAACCTTGTAAATATTCCAAGGATCAAAGAAGAATGTGCTCGGAAATGAGCTACAGTTTCTGTTAGATCAACTGGAGAGGAGAGATCTGGGTTGTCAAAGTCTATGTCCAGATGCACACAGGAAGCAACTGAAACATATGGAGGAGACACTTCGTGGAGAAGTGTTGAGATGCCATGAGCTATTGGATCGCATAAAGTTGAGAGGGAGTTAAGCCCATAGAAGCAACCCAGGAGAGGAGGTGTATGGATGGTGGAGACACTTCATGAAGGAAGTGTCGTATAGTCGATAGCCACTTTATCTCGCAGAGTTGCAGGGTGGTTAGAGGCTGGTGAAACCCATCAACCAGGACTCGAGGATCAATGTGGGTCGTTGATCTCGTTAAATCCACTCTGTTGGATTATTTCGTGGATTTGGGGTTCGGGAGTCTGGAGAGGGCATATCAAACTCTTGGTTTTGCAAAGTCCTGAGTCTCGAGGACCAGTGGCAACCCTTGGATCTAGATCATGGTAAGACCGTTGGATCAAAACCTCATCTCTATATCGCGTGTCAGGGGTTTGAAGGTTGGGAGAACCACTTTTCAACTGTCGAATTTGCGAAGTGCCAAGAGCTGAGGACCATGTAAACATGTGGTGCATTTGTTAGGTGGTATGCGTAGGTGAAAGGTGGCATGCATGCGTTGCCTGGGAAGGAGTCCACTCATTGTCGGCTCATCACATCTCGGGGATTCGCAAGAAATGAGCACAAGGGCTCAACACTCCAACTCACGAAGTCAAGAGTTGCGAGAAGTGTTGAAGGAGTCAACCTTTGTTGACTTATCGCATATTAGAGGATCGCAAAGGAGGAGCATGAGGGTTTGACACTCGAACTCGCGAAGTCACGAGTTGTGAGAGGTGATAGCATTTAGCCCTAGCCTATGGTTATAAGTAGCAGGCGCTAGCAAGGAGGGAGCCTACCCGTATCACATCTCGCGTATCGGGTGTTTGGTGAAGAGGAGTCGAGAGCTTTGACTCACGAACTCGCAATATCATGAGTTGTGAAAGGCGCTTGTGTTAAGGCCTTGGTCATAGTGGTGTGGTCGCTGAGGCGGTGAAGCTCGCGCCTAGTGCCTGTTCACACAGGTGGGGTTTCCGAAGGACCTATGGATCAAATTTGTTGAAGGTTCCAATAGGGATCCGAGTGATCCGCTTCGGCTCGAGGAAATTTGGAATGATGTTGTGCAGACCTTGGCCCGAGGGTCAGAGGTCTACATCACAATGGGAACTAAAGAGCCATTTTGTCTCAGGTGTGTAGAAATATCCAAAGACCGGGAGGTCAAGAATAACCATCCAAGGTACGGGTGTTGCATCAGGTTGTATCAGAGCTTACAATCATTGTTTCATGTAAGCAAGAGAAGACATAAGGAAAGTTGTGATTTGAATTCTACGCATAATAGATTCAAATAATGCTTCTAATAAGATTTGAAGAGAGACACATGGTTGATAGAGCCATGGAAAGGGAAATGAGAGAACTTCTTTCTCGATTGGATGCTATGGAGACAACACAAAGACAAACAACTGATACCAGAGATATCAGTGAGGCTAAAATAAAAAATGAATCTAGAGCCAAACAAGAAGAAGTTGTAGTTGAAGATGTGGTAGAGGAACGTCTATTAAAAGTTGTTGCAAGAATAGGGGTCACAGAAAAAGTGGACATCCCGATGTATGAAGGAAACTTAGATGTTGAGGAGGTGCTAGATTGGTTTATAGATCTGGATAAATTCTTCGACTATTAGGATATCACAGAAGATAAGAAAGTAAAACATGTTGTCACTAGACTGAAAGGGCATGCAACACTGTGGTGGGATGAACTGTAGGATGAAAGGCATTTCAAAGGAAAACAACAAATCAAAAGATGTGATAGGATGGTCAAAAATATGAAAGCCAAGTTTATACCTAGAGATTACCAAATTAATCTGTTTTGAAGAATGTAGAATTTGAGACAGAAGGGGATGATAGTGAAGGAATACACTGAAGATTTTTATAGACTCAGCATCAGAGAAAGTCTTCATGAGAGAGATGATGAAAAATTCACTAGATACATGAATGTCTTGAGGTATGCAATTCAAGATGAGATGATCATGGTGAGAATCAAAAATGTAGAATATGCTTATCAAATTGCTTCAAAGGTAGAAGTAAAATTGGCCTAAAAGTAAGGTCAAAGGGGAAGAGGTAGAAGTCAGAGCAGAGGCAAAGCAATTTCCCAGGATAGAGTACAAAAGCCTAAGGATGAAGAAAAGAAACCTCACAATCACCCAGAAAGAGGAGGAAGCTCACAAGGTGGACAATATGCCTATATGAACACTTTTCCTTGAGCTAGAGGAAGAGGAAGAGGCAGAGGTGGTGAAATAAAGTGTTTTGTCTGTGGAAATATGGGACACAATTATTTTCAATGTCCCAATAGAAAAAGGGATGGAGGAGAATAAGCTCATATTTCAGAAGCACAGAGGTGAAATGTTGAGGCAGAATATACAAAAGGCGAAAGATCCTTAATGATGAGGAAAATTATCTTGAAGCCAAAGAAAGAGATAGAGAATCCAGTCCAGAGGAACAGTTTGTTCAGAACTTATTGCAAGACCAAGGACAGGGTATGCAAGGTGATAGTGGATAGTGGAAGTACAGATAATATAGTATCCACAAAAATGGTGGAGAAGATGTAATTGGAGACAGTTGCACATCCAAGCCCATACAAGGTTTTGTGGTTGTAGAAATGACATCAGGTAACAATAACTAAACAATGTTTAGTTGAATTTAAGATAGGGGGATATAGAGATATGATTTTATGTGATGTTATTCCCATGGATGTCTGTCATATTTTTTTGGGGAGACCATGGAAATATGAAAAAAATGTTTTTCATGATGGGAAAAAGAACACATACACCTTAGAGAAGAATGGTAGGATGCATATGTTGCTTCCAATTGAAGACAAGAATCAGAAAGAAGAAACAAGCAACACTATTCTTCTCATGAGTGGGAAGGAACTTCTGGATGAAGTTAAGAAAGATGAAGAAATGTTGTTTTCTTTGGTAAGAAAACCTATATTCATCTTGACCAGTACTTCGATAGATGATCTACCGGAAGAAATTTAGGAAATGATGGAGAATTTCGCTGATATAGTGGTGTATGATTTACCCTGTCCATTTCCACCCATTAGAAGTATAATCCATCACATTGATCTTATACCAGGAGTGAGTTTACCAAAAAAAGAAGTGTATAGATTGACACTATAGGAGAATGAAGAGGTCGAGAAGCAAGTCGAGGGATTGATGAACAAAGAGTTGATAAGAGAAAGCTTGAGTCCATGCATTGTGCCAAATGTGTTAAGTCTGAAGAAGGATGGTAGATGGAGAATGTGTACATACTCGAGGGCTATAAAAAAAACACCATCAGGTATAGATTTCCTTTACCGAGGATGGATAACTTGATGGATTACTTGAATGGAGCAATTTTTTTTTCAAATATTGATTTGAAAAGTGGATATCATCAAATTAGAATGAGAGAAGGTGATTAATGGAAGACATCATTCAAGACAAATGAAGGGTTGTATGAAAGGCTTGTCATGGAATTTGGTTTGACAAATGTGCCAAGTACTTTTATGAGATTAATGAACGAAGTCTTGAAATATTTCATTGGAAAATTTGCAATTGTGTATATTGATGATATACTAATCTTTAGTAAGACTGGGGAAGAACATTTGAGACACCTAACTCTAGTGATGAGGAGGTTGCAACAAGAGAAGTTCCTGATAAATCTGAAGAAGTCATCTTTCATGAAGAAAGAACTCATTTATTTTGGTTTTGTGATGTCTTCGAATGAGTTGAAGATGGATCCTAAGAAAGCAAAAGAGATCAAAGAATGGTCATCACCAAGGAATATCTTTGAAGTTAGGATATTCCATGGATTAGCCAATTTTTACAAGAAGTTCATCAGAAATTTTAGTGGGATTAGTGCATCAATGATGGACATAGTCAAGAAAAGACATAAATATTTTCATTGGACAGAGGAAGTAGACAAAAGTTTCAAGTTGTTAAAGGAGAAGATAATTGGACAACCAGTTCTAGTTTTTCCAGATTTTAGTAAGACATTTCAAGTGAGATGTGACACAAGTGGATTTGCGACTAGAGAAGTCTTAAGTCAAGACAATAGACCAGTTTCATAATTCAGTGAGAAGTTGAATGATGCCAAGATAAATTATTCCACGTATGATAAAGAGTTTTATGCAATCATACAGGCACTGAAGAAAGAGTTAGTTTTGTACAGTGAAAACCATTCTTTACAATTCATAACTAGACAAGAGAAATTGAACCAGAAACATGTAAAATGGGTTGAATTTAAGCATAAATTTACTTTTGTTATAAAGCACATTTCTGGAACTACTAACAAGGTTGTTGATGCATTGAGCAGGAAATGTTTGATTCAATAGGAGTTACATGTGAATACCTTAGGTTTTGATATCCTTAAGGATATGTACATAGATGATTCAGATTTCAGGGACGCTTATGAAGCATGTGAGAATCCTTTTCTGATCTAGAATGATCTTTTAATGACCATGGTTGAGTTTTTAATTACATGTGTTAATTAACCATTTAAGAAGCTGAATGAAAGAGGATGAATTTAATGAAGGGAAATAGCAGCCATAAAATAGTATATATATCTGAACTAAAGAAATAAGAACAAAAAACCATAACAAGATAAGTGATAACGGAGTTCGGCACAAAATTGCCTACGTCTCTATGCCTTTGTCTCAGTGGGGGAGGCTTCTTTATTTCTATTCAAAGCTCAAAAAGTACATTGCAACAACGCCATTAGGATACAAGACTGATTTGGTCATGTTCTTCTAGATCTCTAGAACCTAGCAGAAGAAACGACACACAAAACAGATGACTGAATCTCCCATAAATGACCCGCAAGTGTCTGCTCCTCAACAACTTCCCTACATAAAAATGGCTTTGGCTTGGATTCCCTTCAACATAAATCTTCTCTGATTGTCCTCATGGCCTCAAACAGGCCTGTTTTATATAGATCTGAAGTTGGTTATCCATCCCTAACTTCCTCCCAAAATCTGGCATCAAAAAGAGCCCAATATTCCCCAAAAATGACCAAAATCTCCATTAACAGGCTTGGAAATCATTGAAAAATCACATTTTCTAATGTTAAAAATGCATTTTCTAAAAATAAAGGGATAAGCCCATAACTGGGTGTGTGCCCCTAGTCTTATAGCACTCTTTATGGGATTAGAGGCTAATAAAAGGACACCTTAGCTGGGATAGGCCCCTTTTGGAGTGCACCCCCCTAGTCTCATGGGATATCCCTGGATCCTGGGGTTGGTGCTTATCTTTTGGGCACACATTAGAGGGAGCACCCTCCTTTCCTAGGTTGTTGTCACATGTAGTAGTTTGAACATGGGTTGGGGCTTATCCCCCGCCCCCTTTTTTCCCCTTTTCACTTTAGTACACTTTATTTAAACTAAAGTGATCCTTGTTAAACAAGAAACACAAGGGCACATTGGTGGAGGGACTTTGTCAAGATTTGGGTTGACCCAGGAGGTCATGGGATCAAACCCCATGGACTCCATAAATTTTTTCCATATGAACCCATTGACCAATCCCATGGTGCCACGTGGCAGCCCATGATTGGGCCATGTGGCACCCAACAATTCGTCAACAAACTGCCACTTGTCAACTGCTGGGTGGATCCCTATCGTTGGCTAGTCACCTTCTGTCGGGATACCACTTATCGTCAACTTCCTCTACCATGTCAACTTTGTTGATGTCATGCTGATGTTAGCATTTGACTGGACCTGTTGACTTTTTCCTTGTTTGGGAAAATGGTCAGAGTGCGATAACTCTCGCATACGACGCTCGTTTGAGAAAGTGAATAGATGGCTGGAATCAACGCAACGCGAAAGACACAATGGAACTTGTTTCATTCCATTATGAGAACTTTTATTTTTGAGCCTTTTTTAGCCCTATCAGTCTCTTAGATCCGATTTTGGATCACACCTCCCCACTAAAGGACCTTTTGGTCCCTAAAAGTTTATTGACCAGTCAACAAGCTCGAGATAGGCCACCCGACTTGTCCTCTATCTCTGAACTCTATCCTATTCACCTGTCTCATCAAGATCAACTGTAACACAATCATGACAACTGACAGCATATTTTTATCCATTTGAACCCTGTTACATCTTACTGAATCCACTATCATCCATGTATACAACATTACTAATGATAGCATCAAAAAGACGACTACAAATGAGCTGATATACTTGTAATATTTGCACAACATGAGCTTATCTTGAAGCAACTTATGATTGGTTTTCCATTCAATAATCATTTCGTGTTCTTGCTTAAGATCGATTACTACATTTGAAACAATTATTGGTTTGTTTCTTTCTTGCACTGCCTTCTTTAATTGTTCCATTGTTTGAAGTGTTTTATTTGCCTTAACATGATGAGCATGAACCACATAATCTTGACCTGCTTTGGTTAATTGATATTGATTATTTGTCCTGTAGAAGATTGCCTTACGATCATATAAGTATGCACTACCTAAGACCATTCCACATTCTCTTAACGACACTACATCACATTTTATTTTGTCCACATGCTCAGATGAAATTGCAAATTTGATTGTGCACTGCTTTGTTATGTGCATTTGATGATGAATGCTTATCCATTTAAGTGTGTAAGGATTACGATGAGTTTGTGTTTTTAACCCCAATTGCTTAACCAATTCTTCAAAGATTAGATTAGCTTGAGATCCACTGTCGATTAATGTGTCTATCTTAGTGTGTTGCATGATTACCCTTATATGAAACAAGTTGCTTCTACAATCAATGCCTTCACCAATTTTACTTGTCATACCAACCAATGAGATCTTTGATTCATCACCTGAATTTGATCCCAAGTCTGTGGGTCTTGTTGTCACTGCCACTGTTTGCATTCCCTTCTTTTCCTTGAACCACTTTGGCCTCTTCTCGAGATGAAACTGCCAACATCTGTCCTCATCATGTCCCTCTTTCTTGCAATGCTTGCAAGAGGGATTCCCTTCCTTCCTTGTCACTGCATTTGAATTCTTTCCATGCCATTTCCTCTTGTCCTCTTTCCTTGAAGAAGTTTCCCTTGATACACCTACTTTCCCTGCTTCAATGTATGTCACTTGAACAAAAACCTCATCAAGGTTAGTGGGTCCAAACATGAATATAGTGTTTCTAATATGTGTAGGTAAAACTCCTATATACTTCATAAGGGTTTCTTGTGTATGTAATGGGATATATAACATCAATGCCACTTTACGAAAGCTATCTGTATACTCTTGCACTGTTTGTCCTTTTCTTAGTTTTAAATATCGCCATTCAATTAATGCTTTTTCTTTATAAACCAAAGGATATAATTGTTTCCTAAGTGCAGAAATGAATCTTTGCCATGATGGAAATACATTACCCACTTGTTGTGTTCCATTTTGCAACTTGATTTTCCACCAAATGAGAGTTGTACCTGCAAGTCTCAAAGACACCAACTTGATTTGTGTGGCCTCATCCTTGATATGTTGCACACTACAGTAAACCTCCATCTGCTTGATCCAATTGTCAAGTTTCTCTGCATTTACTTCACCATCATATATGGGTAACTCAAATTTAACATCAAGTTTTAACAATGGCATTTCATTCTTATGCTTATGAACATGTTTCTTTGAATTATATTTAGAACTTGAACTTGAAGAAGAAGGAGATGAAGGAGGTTATGATGGAGGTGAAGGAGGAATCTGAGGATGATCCTCTTCTTCTTCACTTTTTCCCTTTGAAGATTCACCCAGGACTAGTCTCTTTCATTCCAAGTAATACTCATACAAAAGTTTCACCATCTCCAACATAGCAAGGAAAGTTTTCCGGAACTCTTTCTCATCTTGAGAAAGCCCTTCTTCTGATGCCATCTTCTCGCTTTGAGAAGCTCTCTTTCTCAATCCAATTAATGGATTCTCTGCAACAAGCTCTCCTTCACCACGTTGTATCTTTTCCCTGGTTAACATGAAAATCTCAAATCCAAATGTCAACTAGCTTTGATACCACTTGATCCAGAATGATCTTTTAATGACTGTGGTGGAGTTTTTAATTGCATGTGTTAATTAACCATTTAAGAAGCTGAATTAAAAAGGATGAATTTAGTGAAGGGACATAGCAGCCATAAAACACTATACAGATCTGAACTGAAGCAATAAGAACAACAAACCATAACAAGAGAAGTGATAACAAAGTTCGACACAAAATTGCCTACGTCTCTGGGCCTTTGTCTCAGTGGGGGAGGCTTCTTTATTTCTGTTCAAATCTCAAAAAGTACATCACAGTAGTGCCACTAGGATACAATACTGATCTAGTCATGTTCTTCCATATCTCTAGAACCCAGTAGAATAAACAACATGTAAAACGGATGAATGGACCTCCCAGAAATGGCCAGCAAGCGTCTGCTTCTCAACAACTTCCCTGCATAAAAATGGCTTTGGCTTGGCTTCCCTTCAACATAACTCTGCTTTGATTGTCCTTATGGCCTCAAATTGGCCTAGTTTATATAGATCTGAATTTAGTTATCCATCCCCAACTTCCTCTCAAAATCTAGCCTAAAAAGAGCCCAATATCCCCCAAAAATGACCAAAATCTCCATTAACAGGCCTGAAAATCACTAAAAAATCACATATTCTAATGTTAAAAACCCATTTTCTGCAAATAAAAGGGATAAGCCCCTAACTAGGTGAATGCACCTAGTCTTATGGCACTCTATATGGGATCAGGGGCTAATAAAAGGACACCTTAGCTTGGATAGGCCCCTTTTGGAGTGTCCCCCCCTGGTCTCATGGGATATCCCTGGATCCTGGGGATGGTGCTTATATTTTGGGCACACATGAGAGGGAGAGCCCTCCTTTGCTGGGTTGTGGTCACGTGCAGGATTTTTACCATGGGTTGGGGCTTATCCCCAACCCCCTTTTTCCCCTTTTCACTTTAGTACACTTTATTTAAACTAAAGTGATCTTTGTTAAACAAGAAACACAAGGGTGCATTGGTGGAGGGATTTTGTCAAGATTTCAGTTGACCCAAGAGGTCATGGGATCAAACCCCATGGACTCCATAAAATATTTCCATATGAACCCATTGACCAATCCCATGGTGCCACGTGGCAGCCCATGACAGGGCCATGTGGCACCCAACAATTCGTCAACAAACTGCCACTTGTCAACTGTTGGGTGGATCCATGTCACTGACCAATCACCTTCTATCGGGTTACAACTTGTTTCCAAATGCCTCTACCATGTCAACATTGTTGATGTCATGCTAATGTTAGCATTTGACTGGACCTGTTGACTTTTTGCTTATTTGGGAAAACGATCAGAGTGCGATAACTCTCACATACAACGCCCATTTGAGAAAGTGAATATATGGCCAGAATCAACGTGATGAGACAGACACAATGGCAGTGGTTTCATTTGATTACGAGAACTTTCATTTTTTATCTTTTTTGAGCCCTATCAGTCTCTTAGATCCGATTTTGGATCATGTTCTGAGAGATAGAAGCCAATGCATTGAATACTTAATCCAGGATGGATTATTATTCCAAGGAAATAAATTGTGTATCCTGAAGAGTTCTATGAGAGAGAATCTTCTGAAGGAAAAACATAGTGGGGGATTGACTAGACATTTTAGCCAGGATAAAACGTTCGCAAGCCTGAACAGTTTATATCATTGGCCATGGATGAGGATGGATGTCAAGAAGTTTGTGAATAGGTGTATAATTTTGATTAGAGAGTTAGAAAGAAGAATCATTGAAAGAAGTATTTTGAATACTTGATAGAGTGGAAGGGACACTCGATTGAAGATGCAAGTTGGGAAAGCGAAGCAAAGATCTAGAAACATGGATAGATGGTGCAAGATCTCATGGACTAGAGCCCATGAATTTTTCAGCCAAAGGAGTATGATGCAGGACCATCGTAAGCAAGCAAAAGCAGAATAACAACTAGATATGCACCAATGCGCTTTTTGAGGATGTTTTGAATTTGAAAGGACGAATAATTAATGTAATATCTGGAAAACATATTTTTTATTTTATGGTTTAGAGATTGTAACGCATATATTGAGCATTTATCTCATCTGTCAACTGCAGGCAATTAATGTGATACATGTAAAGTAGATGTACACTTTAATTTGATTAGATAGCTTAGCGATATAGGAGGGAAAACTCTATAAATCTCCCTCGTATCTATTGTAATGTATCATTATTCTGATTGTAAGAGAAAGAGAGAGTTGTAGAGAAAGAGAATAGGAGAGCAGAGAAGAACATAGATTGTAAAATTTTTATGAGAAGATAATTGTTGCTATAGGACCCATGTACAGATGCACTTGGATTAGTATAAGAAATCTTTGATCCAACTTCATGGTGTTTGTGAATTTTATTTACATCTATTGAATGGTATGTTTTTAGTTTGCTTATGTTCTCTGTTATGCATTTCTTTCCATGCTTGGTATGTATGATTTCATGTTGAATATATGAAGTATGTGAGAGGGAGAGTATGAGTTTCAATTGTTTCTCTTCCTGAGAATTTCTACAAGGAGTGCAGTGAAAGTCTGCAAGGAGTGCGTCGACAAGTTATGATTTTTACCTCATTAAAGATCAGGAGAGATACTATTGTTCTCATACCAGCATAAGTGAAATCATAGCACATAGTCATGAAAGGTGTGCAAAGGAAGGTTTAGGTCTTAGAATTTTCCAACCAATTGAGTGGTTGAAGAGCTACTGTCATGAGGAGTGCGCAGAGTTGGAGAGCACATATAATTAGAGATTATCGTGAAGCCACAAGGAGTGCAGGCAGAATCCCTCAGAATCCTTGAGTTTGTAGTAGAACCAATATTAGGAGGAAGAAACCAAGTTATTTGGCCAGGAAGTATTAAGAACTTGAACAGATGGTTGAATTTATCAGAAGGAGACCTATAAATTCATCGTGGACTGTTGGATATAGTGGATGAGCGGAGAAGTTAAGGCCGAGTGTATTTCAACACTTGCAAGCTCACGAGGAATAGTTACCATTATATCTGGATCAACGAGAGCCGTTGATCTTGTGGTTTTTAATTTCGACATTTTGGGAGTCAAAGTGTGGAGATGGTCGTGAATTGGAGATCTTGAGTTGCAAAATCCCGATACGTGAAATTCTGATACAATCTAGACCGTCAGATCGAGGAAGAATTAGGATTGTCAATTTGTCAGCAAGGAAGTCCTAAGTCCAGAACTCGGGAGAAAGAACATGAGTCACATCGCAAACTCATGAGTCGCAAAATTATGACATACTCGGAGGTGGACCCTAGGACATGACTGAGGTCACATGGTTGAGACATAAGGGAGGGATTAAATATCTGTTAGCACATTTTAGGGTTTTGAGAGTCAAAGGAGTCAGAGGGACTCACAATAGAAATCGTGAAGTTGTGAAATCCGAAAACACCCTTTTGGGTAAAGGTTGTGGTCATGCTGGTTGGTCACATGGAGTGGAGGTTCATGCCTAGTGTTTGTTCGCACAAGCATAACGTCTATGAAGGACCTGTGGTATTATAGTGTTGAGGGTTCCAACGAGAACTAAAGAGCTATTTCGGCTCATGTGTGTAGAAATATCCAAAGACCAAGAGGTCAAACAGAACCTGCTGAGGTAGGGGTGATGTGTCAGGATGGCATGGCATGGAAGGACATGTCATGGCATGGACTATAAAGGCATGGCATGACATGACATAGAAATGAAATGTAAGGAAAGGAAATTCAATGCAAGGCATCACATAGAATGTCATGGAAAGGAAAGACATTGTATGGCAAGGTAGGCATGACATAGAAAGTAAAATCCAGAGGAGTACTTGGATAATAAGGTGCATGAGAAGGAAATCATCAAGCTTGTAAAAGAACAATTTTGCATCAGTAGGGGAAACAAGGGCATTGTGCTCAAGTAAATCAATGGCAGTGTGACGAGGCTCACCAACAAGCTTATGGATTGCAAGATGCTAAGGAAATGAAGAAAAGAAGAATATTCAACATGAGTTATAGCAGTATTCGCACAATGCATGAAAGGAGTGATGTTCAGTTGGGCACCATACTTGCTGAACAAATTTTTGGTGGATTTCATAGATGCATATGATAATGGAACCGAGTTCCATTACTCTTGGCTCATCATTCTTATGGCCTTGGCAGGGTGGCAGGAGCCAAAGTATTGTCCATTTCTATATATGAAAGGAAAAGACTATGAGACTAGATATGAGTCACTATGGTAGGCCAAGGATAATAAAAATCAACAAGGAAATAATGCAATGTTTGTGATGTTGCTGAAAGAAATACAACAATGCACAACAAATGTGTTGTGCATTTTTGTTGAGGTAATCCAGGAAATGAAAGGGATAGCCAAGTTCAAGGTATCTAGGCATCATATCTGGATCCAGGTCGCAAGGGATGCAAAGAAGTCATGGTTAGAGATGCAATATTACGTCATGAAGGAAGAAGTTGACTGGATAATCAGAGACTGGCCTTCACAGTGGAAGATGCAAGTAACAAAAATAACAACAAATCTAGCCATGAAACAATCCACCAAGCCAAAACAAAATTCTAAAGAAGGTTCCTAAGGAAAAACAAATAACCCAACTGACAACACTAGAAAGGATCCAACAAGAAATCGTCTGTCAGGAAGAAGTGCATTGCCTAAAATACCAAGGAGGACAACAATAGTGACAAGGATAAACAACCAACAACTGAACATAAAGGGGGATACATCATAGGTCAGTGAAGAAAGGGTCCAAGTTACAAAAAGTGGGGCACAACCCTCACATAAAACAAGGAAGCCAACACAAGTATAAGAGGAAAACAAAAAGACAAAGTGTGTCACGAAAGACCCATTCATATTCCTGACAGAGGATGATGTTAAGTTAGTCGTGGAAAAGGTCCGAGACTAGGGGGAAGAGGTGGTCTATATTTGAATCAAAGGAACAAAGAGAAGATATCATGGCCAAGATCATATAATTCCATGAAAATATACAATTATGGGTTCAATTAGTACCATAGGCCACAGTGAAACAACAGGAAAAGACACAACAATCCCCTACGTAGAAAGAATGAGAGGAGACAATATAAATGGTAGTACATGGTAGGGAGGAATTCGTATTCACTCACCAAATTATCACAATGGCTCATGAGACTATGTAGAAACCCATGGGGGAAGCTCAGCAATTTGAATTTGTCATGGCACATATACCCACCCAAGCACTATATCGACTCCAAGCTAGCATAATGTAAGAAGTGCAATTTAAAGCCTGTGTAGATTCAAACAACTTGGAGGTGAGTAGGGGAGTTACCGAAATGTTACAAATCACCTATGACCAATTGACCTCAGAGAAAGAGGAGGAGAAATAACAAAGGGATAATATAGAACATGGGTTGACAACATTATATGATTGAATCCCAGACAACACAAAAGAACCAGAGAGGAGTGAAAAGGAGAAGATACAAATTATTTCAATTTTTTTTTAGGGATATAGGAAGGAAATCGATGAGCTTAAAGAAAATTATAACCCTACAAATTCTTTGAAGATTCAATAACAGGGTGAACAACAATCCACACTCAATATAGCGGAGATGGAAAAACAAGTGAGAAAAGTCACAAAGTTGTTCAACAGAACTGCATAGATATGGATCATTTTAGAAGAAGCTGAAAAGGTCCAAAAGTGGGACCATAAAGAGAAGAAGATCAACATTGTCATAGAGGAGATAAAAAAATTATAAAAAAAAAGAGTATTACAAAGCGCTTGAAGGGAACTCAAGAAATGAAGACATTGTAGACAAAGTTAAAGACAACATAGACAAATAAGAAAGAAATACAAACCCATTTGGAACCCCTCTAGGAATAAGCAACATAGATAATTGTGTAGTTGGAGGAAGAGAAGATGAGCATGGCATAGGGATAGTCAGAAGGTGCATCATTACTACAAGAAGATATAATAGCGCATACAGTCAATGCACTAATAGAAAAAGTTGTGCAAATGAGGGGAAAATAAAAGGAACTAGTAGAGAAGATCCACAATTTTCCAAAGGCAGTACAGGGAGCATGCACCACCTAAGTGGCTTGGTAAGAGCCACATGTAAGTGTTGGGGGCATGTTGGGCACCGAACTATTTTGAGAAGGAAGTCTATTTTTGGTGCATGCCTATTTTTGGAGAAGTATATATTTTGAGGAAATACCTATTTTTGGAAAGGAATACCTAATTTTGGAGCACGTGCAAGAGGTGGAAAGAAAGAAGCATGCAGAAAAAGAAGGAAAAAAACATGCAGGAGGAAAAGCAACATGCCACGTGGACATAAAATCCTAACCATGATCGAGTTAGGGTTTTTGATAAGGATTTTAATGCCTATAATCCTATAAAATAATATAAATAAGGACCTAGGAGGTCTAGGTAAGAGAGGTGGAGAGGTGTGTAGGTGTGTGTGTGTGATAGAGAGATTTCATATCATAATAAAGAGAGTTGACTATCATGATTTTGTGGATTTTTTTATTGTAATAAGTTTGTACAATAGTTGAGTAAGTTAGTATTTGAGGGTTAGGTCACAATATGAGGAGCATGATGTGATATAGTCAGCCTCATACAAGGTTCTTACCATAAGTCTTGATTGTATTACTAAATATGTAATGCACACAATGAAAGATTTTGTGGCAGATTAAATGAAAGAGAAATGAATCCAAATATTTTTGGATGTATCCCCAAGAGGGGGTGAACCACAATAAACCTTTTATTCTATGTGATTTTTAATCAATGTTTACTTTATGTTGATCATTGGATTATGAATGAATGGTTAAACTAGAAATATTAGCATGCATGCATAGGCTTAAAGATGAATAAATGAGAGAAGTACTTGAATAATTAACAAGGCTAATGCATAAGGAATGAAGAATGCAATCCCAGATCCCCAATCCCTCCTAGACTGCAAACACTTGAGTATTTCAGTCACCCATAAACAATATCTTGGGTGAGACTGCATTGTGCACCCTGTGCATATCATTTCCTTCTAGTGTACTAGAAGGGACGATAGTTTTGTAGGGTTTTTTTGGAAACCTGTTGAGATATGAAACTAGGTCAGCCCAGGAAGAAGTAAAAGAGAGAAGAAAACCAACATGGAATCATCCTCAAAACTGAAAGTTCCCTTGAAGTTGTGAGTCAAATATTCCAAATCTGTTGTTCCTTTTCATACTTATAGTTGTACATACCAATTCATCAGGACCGTATATAGAGTGTGCATAAAAAAGTGTATCAATTCGTCCTTTTCTATTGAAATCCATGTCGCTATGCAGTGTGTAAGATGATTTGTAGGAAAATTCAATTGAATATACGTATGCTCGGTGTATTATATTCTAAACCGTACATGTAACATCCTTCCGCATTGATGCCAACTATTTACTCTCTCCTTATGCACATCCCACCACCTTGCAAGAGTCACTTTCAAAACAACATATAAATCTAGGAATATCCACTGATCTAGTATTTGCAATTAAAATTATTTTATAAAGGAATCTATATCCATTATTCCATCATACTTTGGGAGATCATGTACCTCGGATGCAATCCGTCGCAATGTGCGTGTTATCTGAGAACATATTATTGTAGATACTTCTTGTAGCCTTTGTTTCCAATGTTACAGGGCTTCTTCTGAATATGATGTGCAAGAATCAATACTTATCCAATTGAGCACACCATCAATAGTAGGATTAACATACTCATCCATCTATGTAGTCATAACGTAAATGTTATGAAGTTATTTTCTATTTTTCAGTTCCACATATCATATCCCTTCTATGGGATCCAGTGGTTTAGTAACCCACAAGTCTCCTTCTCCAAACATGATTTGTCTTTTTTTCATATCAAGAATGGTCTAGTTATCAAAATCCCAATCGAGTCCAAGTAATTTTGGATAAGTTTTACTATCATCCACTATCTCGATTACTTAAAAATATGTTGTGATACACACTCCATATATATTAACATTCACCCTTGCTATTCTTCCAATCAAAACAATATTGAGCTTATTTGCTAGCCTCAACTGAATAGGTGACTTGATAAACTTTGGATTTCCCCTCGTCTCCCATGTTTTATTTGGAAGGAAATTCACATTAGTTCCCAGATCCAAGATGATATTATACATGCCATAGCCTCCTATCCATGAATTAAGTCAGAGTTGAATATTTGTCCTTTTCTTTCATTGTACGTAGTTAACTGCTCACTATGCAACATGCGCTTCGTTTTCTTGCGTGCACTGGTCAATCATCCTATGCAGCGCATTTAACATGCTATCATCCCTCATTATTTATAAAAAAAATCTTTAATAAACTTTTAAGAGTACTCAAGTTCTCATATATCCTTTCTATATTCAAGTGGTCATAGACTATTGGAAAGCCATACATAGGCTCTAAAGTCGATGCTACATAATATGTTTCTATCAAATCCTTCCTTTCTTGATTATATGTATCTCTCTCTTTTCGAGGATCAAACTTCGGAGTAGGTTTTGTTTCCTTCCTGACCCCCTGTTCAGTATAAATTCCTTATTCCTCTGCATCAACTCATGTTCTTTATCTTATGTGTGTAACTTTTGATGCCCTTGGTCGATCATCGGGCTCTTTTGCTACTATCATCTACACATATTGGTTCATATTTTCATACCACTTCGCAATCAAATCTAGACAATATTCTATCAAATGATCCAATTGTCTAGAGTATCTTCATCTTGTACAAGGATTCAGACAATCTCCTGCCAAATTCCCGGGCTAATTACAATTATAGTAGATAATCCATCCTCTTCCTATATCGAATCCTCCTCTTTGGTGACCTTTGAATCCTCTTATTTCTCCTTAGTTGTATCCCCTCATAGTATTATATTGCAGTACCCATGCTTTTGGTCCTTATTCCCATTGAAATCAAACAATCAAACAAAACCTTCCCACAATGAAACCACTAGTTGGTGATGAAATTTAACATTGCGAGATCAAAATAGGAAGGGGAAGGGATAGAGAGGGTGGATCAGTTAAGTTGGAGACTTTATTAATGGACTTATGCCTTGGTGCAATCTTCCACATAGTAATTTTGGATTTACCCTCCAAGGAGCCTGAGTGAGTTTGACCAATGTTTGTTCTAGGTATAGTGAGAATTCCCTTCACTGTCACCTTGTGTGGGACCCTAAATATTATGGCTACCAAGGTCGCCAATTCGCAGTCAACTCCTAGGTGGTTACACTCGATAGTCCGATCTAAATGTATGGGAAGGATAACAAGTCTGAAATCAACTCGAGAGGATCCCACACATAATTGTGGGTATACCCTCAAGTGACCCCCAATATACGATTCAAACACTACAAATAGCTGAACCATGGAGGGATAATATCCATAATTCACCCAAATGCGATCTGGTGCGTAACCCTTGTGTGAGAGGGGGATCCAAAAAATCCTATATGACAATTGTATTTTCTCTCCCTATCGCAAGATGCTAAGTTTGTTTGATATCCTTGGAAATTTATCATTTCAACCTATTCCAAATCCCTACACCTTAAACTAATGTAGGTTTGCTAAAAAACATGTAAAAAGTCTGATAAAATTTATTTAAGCATTGATTTTAGTGGTTTTTGTTTACTCAAAGGCATAAGAGAGTGAAAACTGTTGATATTATGACTCATTTCCCAAGACATGCATAATAAATGATAAACAATCTTTCTTTCAATGAATGTCTAATTAAGGGAAGAAGAAGGATTTTCCTTTTCACTTTCAAACACTAATATGCAATGACCTCATGCAATAGTCCTCAATAAGGAATCCAATGCAATGCTAAAATGTTTATATGTGACTGATAACCAGTAGATGTAAAGCTTCCTATGCTAATAGGACTTAAGAGTTGTGAGATTTAAGCAATCTGGAAGAAAACTTCACATAAACCAAAAGACACCCTTGTTGTGATCAAACAAGAAACAGAAAGAAAAAAAATCAAAATGAAGGAGAAAGAGCTTGGATAAGATGACTCAAAGATCATAAATAAAAGAACAAATACCTTTGAAACTCCTTACAAAGTTTTCACTCATTCAGATAAACGAGAAGAAAATGATAAATTGACTTCAAATCGTGAAGGACAAAGAGTTATTGCAAAGTAAGGACAAATGTCAAAAAATCCAAACAGAAGAGGATGAATCCTTAGAAACCATGGTTTTGAAGGCCAATACCAAGATGGGCTGATAGTATGAGACCCTGAGCAAATGTAAAAAGAAAAAATTGAACCCAGAAATTGAAAAACTAGATGATTTTCCACTGAAAATGGGATAGCGCTCTGGTGTAAGGAGTAACATAGAACTCCAACACTCTGTGTAATACCACCAGGAAGTGTTGTCACTCTGCTAACAAGGGCAGGGGAGCACTCTTCTACAAAATCTCAGAAAAGTTTCCAGAAACTCAAAAATTCAAGAAAACTTAGTTAATCAGGGTGATCATGATGACATAAAGAGGCAATCAAACAAATCTAAGAATTAACATGACAATATGGAGAAGATAAAATCAGTGGGAAAAGGGCCAAAACAAGATTTGGGAATGGAAAAAAAAAATTAGAGCTCCTCCCCAGTGGAGTCACCAATTTCTTTTGTAGGTGAATCCCCCTGTTGACAAGTGGATTCCCTCTTGGTCTCTAGACTCCTGAGGCCAAGACAGAAAAATGATTAAAATGGACACTGAATTCCTTTTAGATATAATCAAGATAATAAATGAAAGATAAGGAGAAAGATATGTACCTTATTAGTGGCATTTTTCCTTGCAAATTCCAGACCGAGCTTCGATCCTGAGCTCCCTGATAGGTCCTGTAAAACAAACAAAGGTGCAAAATAATTCCTACTCTACTGAGATTAGCTCAAACATATATCCATATACAATAGACAAACTCATGTAGAACAAGCACAAATTTGAAAGAAACAGGCCAAGCATTGATAATTAATGAGAACAAGTAAAAGTACTTACAATCCTTTGGATGAAGATGCAGTAGCTTCTTCCAGTTCTCCTTGTCCAACTCCTTTTCTCAAGTAATCTACACTGATTTCTCTGATGACATATCACTCATGAGATCATAATTTTCACATCTCCAATCTTTCCCATGTACCTTTCACCATGAGAAGGCCTCCTTATATAACCTTGGAGAGGCCCAACCACTTGAGATATCTTTGGGATAAGTTGAGGATTCCTCTCCTTCAGTTGAGGATATTCCCTAAGATAATTCCTTGACCATCTATTCAAATCCAACTATCTTCAGGAATTGAGGGATTCTTCCCTTATTTGCCTCAACAAACCCAAAATTTGCTTAGAAAAGGGTAGCGCTCCCCCAAAAGGGTGCACATGCCGCTCAAACACTCCCCCAAAGAGGCTCAGGGAGCGTCAACATTCCCTGATAGTGGGTAGGGGAGCGTTCCTCTCCAAAATTCATTTTTAGTGGTTCTTTCAATGGAAAAAGGTTTGTACTCCCTATCAATTGATATCTCTTCTTCCAAACTAGCCTTTGAGGTGTCTTAAGTGTCTTTGTGATGTCATTAGAGGCACGACATGGGAAATATGGAAATGTGATGTTTGTGACACTTGAAACACTTGTGGTCAAGATGTGACACTTGCGGACAAGATGTGACACTTACAACAATTGTAATAAAGACACTTGCGACACTATCGAAGTGAGTAATTTTGAGGTGTAATAGATTGCCCCCCAAAGTAAGAAGTTAGAAGACAATGATGACTGAAGTACTTTGTAATTTTTTTTGAGAAAGGGTATGGACACAAAGAGACCAGAAAAATCTGCACACAACCATCAAACAAATATTATGACATGTTTCAAACCCAAGGCAGACATACCTATGCTTGAGTGATAAAGAATTTTTAGGTATGGCCGCCATAAAATACACTGCAGATCCATAATTATATTGACAAAAGGTATAGCCACTGAAGATACAATGTGGATCTATACTCCTATGACCTGAACTGATCCTAGCCATGAAGAATACACATTGGATATATGATATGACAAGACATAGCCAGGGCCAATACAAAGTGGATCTATGTAACAGTATATGTGTCATAGTTCAAAAGAACTCCTTCACAACTTGGGAAAAGTATACATAAGAGTGAAAAATAAACCTAGTGTCTTCTTACCGATCCCGATGTAGTACAAATCTAACCATGTGAATAAATGTCCTGATGTCGAACATGGAAAAAACCACTTGATTACTGGTCAATGATGTAAACTGTTAGCAAGCACGAGGGAGATCACCATTGATGTCAATGATTCCCAAGGTACTATTGTACATTCCAATGAATGTGAATGGATGAGATGAATTCGAACATCCGTGGAATCATCCGATCATAGGTCAATGATGTAAACCCAATGTTGGACATGAGGAGGCCTGTCATTGAGGCATGCAGGTCCCAAGGTACTAATTGGTTTCTAAGTCTAGCTCCTGGATAATGTGTTGAAGTCGACAGGAATAGACTTGTCAAAGGAGAGCCTTGATGTATCCCCCATCAATGACATGAAATAGACACAGAGATGTAATTGGTGGATCAAATGAACATGGACTGACATAGGTATTGAAACAAGATATTTTTGATGGCTGACTCTCGAGGTAGATACTTCCCTTGAACACTGAGGCACATCAACAGAAACGTGACATGGACCAAAACTTGATAATGCAGTGGATGTTTTAACTTTCTTCAAGTGACCCACAGGAGTAAAATAAACTCAGAGGATTGTCTCAGTGCAGAGTTTCAATGGATTAAAATGCGTGCAAAGACAAAGTTTCATGTTCAAGGGCGACTATAAGAGTTGCTGGTAGTGTTCTCAAAAACTGTTTGTCTTGCTTCTTTCAATTTCCCCCCCATCCAGATAGACGAGTACCTCTTTTTGATTTAACGAGCTTGAGGAGGGTAACACATGATCTATATGACTCACCTTCGGTAAGTCCCTCTTCCCTTGTTTAGTGAACTAGAAGAAGTAAGGGTTTAGTCCCATATGGGCCCTTCAATGTATGATTGTTTAATGAGTCCAGAGAAGGTAAACTCGATGATTTTTTCATATTTAGAGAGTCTAAAAAGAACTTAAAGATGACTCCAATGTTGTCCTTTTTCATAATGTTAGTCTCACGATGCAAAAAAAGAGATAAATTATCACTCGAAAGACGCCCTTTCAAACCTTTTAATGAGTGGGAATAGAAGCGAGATCACTCGGCAATCTTTTCATGTTTAGAGAGTCTGAAAATAGCTCAAAGACGACTACAGGGGGTTCCTTTTTCATATATCCATGCGATTCCGAAAAAGTCATAAAAGTCTACTCGGTTAATTTCTCATGTTTGTTCAAGCAAGAGAAAGAACAAAGACTAAGCTCGGTATGCCCCCAGCTTGAAAGCTAGTGGATTAACTCCAAAATGATCATCAAAGTCTAGAGACATGCCCTCCAAGCTTCAATTCATTCACTGACTTTGAGGTTGTCACCAATTTCTCTACTAGACGGAGAAAAAGGATAAGAGTGGATGAAAAGAAGGTTCAAGAGAGGTGATTGTTTCATTTTTTAATGATCTTGAAATAGAAAAAGAACTATGCTCAGGGCTCCAGGTTCAATCCCCATATTGTTGTTTCATTTTTTAACGAGCTTCTACATAGAGGAAAACTATGCTCAAAGTTTCTGTTTCATTTTTTAACGAGCTTGCTACAGAGAAGAGAAACTGTGTTCGTGGCCTCTGTTTCATTTTATAATGATCTTTCCTCAAAGAATAGAAACTATGATTGTGGACTCTTCTTGATCATGGCTTCCAAGAGAATAATGCTCTAGAAGGACACCATGTCAAGGGACAAAACTCAATCATGGCTTCCAAGAGATCTTCACTGAATGGAAGAAAATCACTTTGGAAGGAACAAATGCCGAGGGCCACGACATGGGTAATGAGATCAGGCTCCAATAGCCCTAATGAAGAGATCACCATGTCAACTATTGGATCCAAATCATCAGAAGTCGAAGTCATGGGAGACAACTCTACATAATTGACATGCGGCGGGGGCGATACTGTCATCATATAAGAACCATTCAGGGAGGTAATCTAGTCAGGACCAATGAAGGAAAGTTGATTAATAGTCACAATTCTTCCATCGTGAGGGAAATATATCACACAAAAAAGAGTGGACTCAATAGATTTCATGGCATAGACATAATCCCTCCCAAGGAGTAAAGAGAAATCCAAGGGGTCTCGAACTACCATGAAATCAATAAAGATAGTTTTTCTTCCCAAAGTTACCGAAATCTGAGGAAGGGTCCCTAAAGGTTGACCAGTTCTCCTGTTAAAAGCTAACAAATTTTGTGTAACCGACGCAAGATGAGGATAACCCAAAGCATGCCAAGCAACAGAGGACAAAATACTAACAGACAAACCTTCATCTATCAATATTTGAGGAATGTCCCCACTACAAACCTGTACTGTAATGCCCATGGGGTACAAAAAGTGGTTTTTAACTGGTCTGGTGGAGACATGAGGACTTGGTTATATCCCGAAAACCCATCTAGCAGTGATAGTCTTTCGGAACTAGATACCTGCTGAATAGTTTATTCCATTGGAGGAACAAGATAATTGTCTTTGTCATACGCTCGGTTCAAGTTACGAAAATTGACATAGAGTCGAATTTCGCCACTTTTTTTCCTTACAGGAACTAGATTAGACACCCATTGTGTGTGTCTCAATGGGAAGATTATCGTCACATTTAATAATTTATTTAGTTCTTTCTTGACAGTTGGTTCCAACTTAGGGTGCATCTTTCTCAGCTTCTATTGAAAAGGTTGAGTCTGGGGTTTCATGGGGATGATATGTTGTATTATATTAGGGTCAAAAGTTTTCAAATCATCATATGTCTAGGCAAAGACATCCTTGAATTCTATAAATATTTTTATAAAATCGGACCATTCTTGCTCAGAGCATCCCATTCCCAGATTGATATTTTGTAGATTATATTTAGTCCCTAGATTGATCGTTTCATGAGTCAAGGAAGAACTATTCGTTTTACAATTTACCGACCTTCTGAATTTATCATGCAAATCATAAAACTTCTCTAGTCTTACCATGAATTTAGGAATAGATTTTACTAGATCAGATGTCTATTTGAAAGACCTTGGTTGTGATATTACCGTGAAATTGCAAAGATTTTCATCATGAGTGCCTTCATCGATAATTGCACCTTGGAAAGTGTCCTCCATATGCAAAAAACTGATGATCTGTTGTTCATCATCAAACACTCTCCAATTAGTGAAGTTGTCTGGGATTGATGGTTTGAACAATAACTCAACTGAAAATGAATTAGCGGAAATACCTTCTGCGGGAAAGAGTTTAGAAGTGACGTTAGCCAATAAGTTAGCCTCAAAATTACTTAATCTAGGAATGGAATTGATGTTAAATGCTGAAACTTTGTGCATTAGATTCCATACCTCAATTTGGTAAATTTTTAGGTGTGGTGATAGGCGATGTATGGAATTTATTACCTGCCTGACAACAATTTATGAATCATCGAATACCATTAATTTCTTCACGTCCATATATACATCTTTCCCGAGTCCTTGCAAAAGTGCCCCGTATTCAGCGGTGTCGTTTGTACATTCAAACTCTAATTGATAGGTGATGAATGTTTTATTACCTGTCGAGTCGATGATTACACATCCTGCACCAGTTCCTTCTTTGGATTTGGATCCATCGAAGTAAATTTACCATATCTGAGCTTCGTCGATAGTGTTTGGAACATTCAGTAAAGTTGTTGACTAAGTACATGTCATGAGCTCTGACTGTTGTTCCGGATTGGTGATGGGGGAGGTTTCTTCCATGAAGTTATCGAAGAAGGCGTTCATTCCCTGCATTTCAAGTGAATTAGTGGAAGCAATAAATGGTTCATTAGAATAATTCAAACCTTTCATGGAGTGTTTGAGGTAACATTCACGGTTAATCCTAATTTTGTTTGGCTTTCCATTTTTTGGTAGCCATAAATGCGACCAATCTGTTGCAAAGTAAGCATGTAGTTGCTTGGACCAATCCCTAATAAAAAATAAACCATAGACTTTGGGGATGTCAACAATAATGATGTCAATAATATGGTTAACTTTAGGGTTAGAAGATAACATAACGAGCACATTCTTTAGTTCACCAATTGCCTTAACATTCGTCTGATCAAGATGAATGATTTTAAGACTAGAAGGGTGAACTTATGCGAGTTTTTTTTTGGAAAACAGACAAGGGCATCACATTTGATGATGCTTCAGAATCTACCATGCAGTTATGTACATTTATATTGAAAATTTCAAAAGTTAACAAGAAAGGTGGGACATTTTTGCGAGTATTAACAACAAAATTATCTTGATTTTTAGTCGTTGTCCCTGAAATTACTTTCTCTACATATGATACATTTTTTTCAGTGAGATCCCTTTTATCTGGGGTTTCAGGTGTTGTTTTAGCAAGGATCTTTTGAGCTATTTTAGAACTGATTTCTGCAATTTTCTTGTTGTTCAGATTGTTGTTTTTACTATTTTCTGCAATGTTCTGAAGCATTTTCTGCAGAAGAAGAGGGAATTTCAAAAGTTTGTAAACATAAATATTAGCCCTGAGTTTCTTTAGGTCTTCAATCAAATCATACTCTAAAACTAGGGCTGCTAAATTATGTTTTGTTTCGCCTTGTTTCAGATGTTTCGGAGGCACATTAGTACTTATTTCAAAAGAGGGTTTACTCTGTGTTTTTCTTATGGTGTTGTAAGGATGGATAGTTTTAAAATTGCCTTGAAAAATACTGTCGAAAAAATGTCCTAAGATATTGGAAGATGAATCCTCTTCTTCAGCTACTTCTTCTTCAACTATATCTTCAGAATTATCAAGGGGAACCAAGTTATCATGTGCTTCAAGGATAGTTTGCACAACATATTGTAAGCTTTCAAAATTTAGACCCTAAAGGGTCTGATTCAGCCAGTTGGGGGGAAAAGGTTTTTTGAAATTAGGTTTAAAACTTCCTTTGGTCAAGGATGATTCTTCAACCAATATCCTCAAGTATATGATTGAGTCAATAATTTTTTGACCACCTTTTGCAAACTTTCTAAGTCTGAAGTTTCTGATTGGATTTTGGTTTGGGGAGGCCTAGTAGGAATTTCTATTTTCTTCTTAGAAGATGGAGTTATTTCTGCCTCATTACTAAGATTATCTTTCAAGCTCAAAATATCTTTTTCGATTTGTCTTGCCTCCTTAAAGACTTCCAATAACATAGACTTCTTAGACCTTTTAACCCAATTTTATATATTATTGTGTAGAGATTTAGTGTAATATTCCATAATAAATCTTTCTGCGAGCATTGAATCAGTGGGCATTCGGTTTTTTAACATGAGGAACCTTTGGTTAAAATATTTTACTATGTCCTTAGGGTTCATCTTTAAGCTGGAGAGTTCCTTGACTAAGACTTCAGGAGATTTATCATCTTTGAACTTCTCTTGGAAACAGGTTTCGAATCTGTCCCAAGATATAATGGTGTGAGGTTGTTGGGAAAAATACCATGTAGAGGCATTTCCCTCAAACATGTAGGGAAAAAGTCTACATACTACATATTCATGTTCTACATTTCAAAGTCTAATGGCTAGCATGAATTTCTTTATGTGATCCTCGGTGATTTTCTTAGAATCTGAATCGAACTTAGGTAACCATTTCTCCGGGTGTTGTGGTAAAGGGTGTTGGGGCCCAGGTACAACCACAAAATCTTCATCGAGCCATGGTCTAGAGGGATTGTTTTGGTTTTCCATGGGTGTAGGTGGTTTTGAAGGCTGAGATGGTTCATATGAAGAACTAACTTCCTCATATGACTCTCCTCCTAAAGAGGATGGAGATGAATGAGGTGGGGAAGGTAGAATACCAGATCCTCCGGCTCCAGGAGTAGGTGTATCAATAGGATTGATATTATCATCACCTAGAGGGTTTAGAAGAAGACTAGTGCCTTCAAGTTGTTCTCTGATATCAGAGAAATCCAAGGGTTGATTTAGTGTCCTACCAAGTTTCCTGATACAATCCAAAGCACTATGTGTCCTTAATAGTGACTAGCGAACACTTTCTTGTACGTCGGACCCTTGAGGGTTTGGTGTTACTGGCTCAATGGGAATTTGGGAATTTTCGTTCAAGGTAGTTATTGTTTCATAAGTAACATTGTTGTCAGAATGGATATGTGTTACTATAGGGGAGAGAGTGTGTGGGTGAGGACTCTTGCGACTTCCACGTGCCATCAATTGTATTCAGGCCCTCCTTCTAGCTCCATTTGTTGACGAGAGAAATTGACCATATGTCAACTGGGAGAGCGAGTTTGGTTCGGGGTTGTCTAAGCAAAAAAATGCATTTGGTGTAACTCGTTTTGATGGTTTTAATAGCTCCATTATCCAATCTAAAAGTCCTAAAAGAAAGAAATAAAGGAAAGAAATAACTATCTAATTACT
>JZKD02S0321507.1:300040-327819 GCA_000966675.3 Picea glauca
TATATATATATATATGTACACATGTATAATATAACTGTTGTAGATGTATTTAAGTAGAAGATGTATAAATCTTACTTGTGTACATGATTTACAAACTGCAATTTTTAATCGAAACTTACGAAAATCAAAGTGAAAAATGATTGCTTCTAGGAAGAAGATAAATAAATCACATAAAAATATTTTTTGTGTTTTTCCTTTATAAATCTAAACTAATATGGAATTAAAAATACAATGAAACATAAATGAGTGGATACTCAAAAGATGAACCATACGTTCTAATTTCAATGAAATATAAATGACAGAAAAATACAAAGGAGCTAACCTGTTAGTGAGTTAGTGAGGTGTGTCCAAGCATCTGCATGAGTGGAGAACACCCAACTACCATGTCCAAGAGATAAATCTGCAATGAACCTTGTGACTTTCCTAAATAAATTCATAACATGTATTAGCATCTTAGGTTTTAATGGAAGAGAAGGACACACAAACATAAACCCGTGGTCTCATAATTACACATGATTACAACAAGATAAATCTGAAAGAAAACTATGCATTCCATCATTCGATTAAAACTCAAAGATAAATCCTATCATTCTAATTGAATATATGATCACATCATTTATATTTTGAAAATAAAGTTGTAGACGACATTTATAATATAAACATACTGCATATAATAGATCATTAAGTCTAAAGTTATTAGACCTATTAATGTATAAGGATTAACAAAACGCAAATGAAAACAACATTAACAAAAGGCTAAAGCCAAAATGCATATATGTGGTTTCATTAAGTTTAGGCATCAGTTGTCCATCTCTTTCCCTCAGCCAATATGATTTCATTACAAAAATATGGAGTATTTAAAGATTTCACAAAGGCTAAACTTCCTATCTTCTAACATAGGATTAGATCTCAAAAAGATTTAAAAGTTACAAATATAGAGGGCTTGAAGCCACTCAAGATCAAACTACATCTTCCGTATTTATGAGAATTTCCTCCTATTTACAAAATAAGAAAAGGAAAATAGATAATTGACCAAGTCCAACATTGCTCCATTCCAACATCATTAACATTCTATCCTGAAAAAATGAAATGAAGAAATCAAATATTTTATTAACTATCCATTACTAAATTTAATATAAGAAATTGACTTGGCTACATAATCTCTCGATTTTGTAGCCAGTCTTATTATTATTAATAGAAATCCAAATCGATCTAGATTAATTAGAAAAATAACAAAAATCATAATTTTGATGAAAACCAATCTTACCATCCAACTGATAACAAAATTCGAATCACAAAATCTCAGAATTGATCACATCTTTGACACTGTCATCGTTTTTTATTATGATATTTCTTGTCCTCTTCAAACATTTTACTTGTCTTTGTGCATTGGTATTGAGCTCATGGTTTTCATTTGCCAATGAGTCATTTTGAGCCGTGAGAGCTTTGAACCTCACTTGAAGGATAGGGATGTTTGTGTAGTACTAACTTATCTAATGTAAACAAACTTCACAATGTGAAGCAAGGGAAATCAGTTGAGGAAAGGTGTAATTGTGTAGTAAAACATCACTTCTACCCACTGTCGGCCTTGGACCAATTTGAATACCTGCAAATTCCTTGTTGTCTTTCAAACATGGTGAGAGATGATCCACATAATCGAATGGTTGATATGGTTCAGAACAATTAGGATCTTCTTGTCCCAGAAACCTCTCGATCTTGTAGTCAGAATCATCATGGATATCTATCGAATTGATCGATATTACATGAGCTTTGGATTTATTTCGCAAACTCCTTGAAATGATTTGGACATGCCTCTTATTACGAAACCCTATTTATTGATTTTTCTTTGGCCATTTGCGTGGGTGTTTGTTGTTGGTTTTTGTAGTGGGATTAAGGCAAACAATTTATTCATTTTGAGGAGTTTTAATAACCCTAGAAGTAAAATCTTGTTGCTCACACAAAGGATGATCAGGCAATGCCCTTTTGCAAGGGTTTTCATGTAAGAAGTCTGGCCAGACACTTGAGAGCCCGAGAAGTTTCATTATAATGGGTTTATCCACCACAGGGGTCTCTACACGATTTATTGTAACAAAGACATTACAAGTTATGAAGTCATCCCAATCGTCACCAAGTGCTTTCAAATGATGAACTAACAGTAACTTAATCAAACCATGGTGAGATAAGATGGAATCCAAGTTCTTCCTTTTATATCTCTTTGCCATTTAATACAAACTTCTGAACAGGTAAATCAACATGTTTAAATGAAAGGCAATAAAATGCATGAGCAATCGTATGTGGTAAAGGAATACCAAACCAAAAAGACCTTCATAGGTGAAAAATTGTCTTAAAACTTCCAACAAACCATGCCATCTAACCTTGAGTAAGGATATCAAAATACCTTTGTCACATCATGGAATTTCTCGAGAGGTGACAAACAAACTCCAGGGTATTTCATCCAAATTCAAATTTTTAAATCACATTTGACCAGTGAGAGGAAGCCTTGCTGCTTCACTCGGAAATTCTTTGGTGATATCCAACTGCATATCACCCACCTTGGCTCTTCATCCATCAAATGTAAGGGAAAATTCTTTGGCTACTTGCAATTTATAACCCTGGAATTTCTCAATAAACATATCACAACCCTGGTTCTTAAGATCCTCACTCACATCATTATACAACAACAAAGTTTGGGAACCATTTGGCTCAAATTGGATGACATGGGCCATAAGGGTTTGAACAGATGGTAACAGGAGTGACCCAAACTTACTGTGGGCTTAAGAGATAGAAGAAACAAAGGAATGTCTGAGACAAAAACAAAGGAGTAACAAATCACACCAGTGTGGTCATAATGTGAGCATAAATGTTTTACACATGAAATTCAGGCAGTTATAGTGATGAATGTTTTGGAAACAGAGCATAACACTAGACCTCGATCTGTCATGAGAGACATGTCACTTGAAAATTCCAGCTAAAAATGAGGTACAGGGTACGATCATAGTGTGTTTAATTCCCATGACATGCAATGAGTATCCTTGATTTAGGAGATGATGCATTGTTTTTAAATCCAAATGTAAATCAAAAGTTTAAGATCAAAGTTGATTTACCAGGAAATCCAAATGAACAAGGCTATAGTCCATATCCCAATTGATTCTTGGTATACAAAGGATCCAAAACATAATCTTACAATCCAAGAGAAACTCAAATTAAGTGTTTCATTGATATATGATAAGCTCAAAGAAAAACAACATTCATTGAAAGAGGTGTAAGCACATTGACCCTTTTAAAGACCAAGCCTTAGATAAAATTGTAATACGATTAAAAGTTTTAATGCTCCATTCATGCTTTCAGTCATGAATGAAGCACAAAAATGAAAGATAAAAACAAGTGGGAACAATCAAAACACCCTTTTTACAACTGAATAGTCACCTTCAAATAGCAATATTTACAGGATGAGGAATAGGAAGCTGCATGAATTGTCATTTGTCACTTTAAAAAGAAAAATTATGTAGGGTTGCCAACACCCTCCCAAGACTTAGGATAAAAACATGGCTTTCTCACAACTTTGGAATAATAATAAATAATTATTCAAAAGTACTTAAGCCCCTAATATTATCACCTCTTTCCAACCTTTTAGGCCCCTTTCCCTTACCCACTTTGTGGAATCTTAGTCCCCATTCACTCTTTCATCCTGGCTAGTCTTCATGCAACAATGTATATATTTTATTAATGTTCTACATAATTACATATACAAAAACAAGCTCCTGGCCTTTAACACTTAGGCTCTCCGACCCAACAAACACATAATCCCACTAGCTTATCAATACTTAGCTCACCATCCTACAAAATAGGTTTAAAATTCATAAATACAACAAGGGATCGTCCTTGGGGATATCACAATCCCCTCCCCTTATTTTTCCACCCTCCTTAGTGCAACTTGATGGGGTCCTATAATCATAGGTAAACTGACTCTTTAGCTGCTTATTTGGCATTGCTCCTGTCATGACGACATCTCGCTCGATTGATTCCATTTTCCCCCACTATCCATTTTCTTGTAATCCCTTATCCATTTGTCCCATTGGCTACATATTGCCCACCACTCATCCATGAATAAACAAGCTTATGAAAAAAAGAATAATAGATTAATAATGTTAGTGATAAAATTTAGTATAGTTAGTTTAATTAAAATATGTTAGACTAGTTAATAACTAATAATTAATTAATCAATTAATAATTAAGTTAGTTTTTAATACTTAGGTTATTTCTTTATTAATCACACATTAAAAACAATTAGAAATAAAACATATAATATATAATAAAAATAAAACATATACATTAAAAACAAAACAAAATAAAATATAAAATAACAATTATAAATTATAAAAAACATACATTAAATAAATAAAACATATAACAAAAACAAATAATAAAAAAAAACACAAATATAAAACACAAATACTAAATTAAACCACACATAATAAATAAAAAGTAAATACAACAAAATTAAAAAATAAAACAAAAATATAAAAAAACATATCCTAAGTCTACCCGACACTTTCCCCTGCCATTCCGGACCCCCCCCTCCCAATACCACTTACCACCTCAAGGGGTCTGGAAACCACCTTCCCCCCTGAAAAACCGCTCACTCAAAAACTCAAAACTGCCATTTTTCCTGTTTAACAATTCAACTTCCGGGAAAATGAAAACGAATTTTGAAAAATCGAGAGAGTTTTTTGTCCATAATGGGATGAATAAAAAAAAAATCTCTCATTTTTGCACAAGTGCCGCCAGTTGGGAGAATCAAAGCCATATTTCAGCCTCATTTTTTGGATTTTCTGCTTTTTCCGTTTGAGTCCTAATTTTGCGGTAGCTATTTCAGCGAGATGGAGATAAAATTGGCGAAACCAAAGGAGGTTGTTTCTCCATAAAAACTCATATACAATAAAATCCTTCATATTTTACACAAGTGTCACTGGTAAAGAGAAATAGATGTCTTATTTGACCCCTTTTTTGTAGAAATTTGGCTCGTCTTTCATGGAAAACAGTTCCATATTTTTAGGGATTTTTTTGCTATTTTTGGCTGAGGTGGTTGAATCCAACTTCCTAAGATTGAGGGGTGATATCTCCTATTTATTAATGTAATTTTAATGTAAAATGGTTGATCCTTGCACCAAGAAAATTATTCTGTGTAATATGTTTCAGATCCACCAGTAATACAAAGGAATTGATTCATGGGATTCTTGCGTCTGGATATTGTTGATGTTATTCTTGATATGTTAATGTCTTCTTACTTTGTTATCACNAGCAGAACAAATTCCACAGTCATCTAAAAACATTTATGACCCTATAACTAATATGATAGAAAGATTGTGTTTTCAAAGTCAGTTTTCATTTACCCCCAATAATTTCAAAAATTGTTCTGATATGGATATGATCAAACAGTCAGCTACAGGGGTGTGTTCAACATAAGTATCATTTCAAATCCCATCATAGAAGTTGCAACCATGTCAGGAAGTGCATGAAAAAGAAAATAGAATAACTACAACATCAAATCATGAAATTGAGTTGGTTAAATTTGAATATCCAGTAATAGATCATATTTATAATGATCCTATAACTGTCTATATGGAGGAGCTATTCTTTTCAGAATACCCATTGATTCCCAAAGTTTCTGGAATTGTCCATAGTCCCAGAAATTTTTGTTGTGAAGATCAAGATGGAAAGAAATTCATGATGCCTATACAAGTTCTATTTCTGATATTGATTGTAAACATTGAAAGAGTGGAGTCATTAGAGCAGTTGCTTGATTGGCTGCACTGGCATTATTGTATCATTTAGAGCAAAAAAATTATCAATAGTGTAGGGTAGGTAGAATTCTTGAATAAGATTAGTCATCTGAACATCTTTTTCAGTATTGCATGGTTTCCAATAGATTTTTCAGTTGATAGTATATAGTTCAGTGCTCAATAAAAAATGAGCCAGTTCGAAGATTATAACTGTAGTGACTCCATGGACCAATGAATAAATCATCGATCTGCATGTTCGAAGTTCAATGGTTCTCGACACCTTCTGAAAGATATCCCATACCTATGTGGAGCCTATGTTGGGGTCCTATAATCATAGGTAAACTGACTCTTCAGTTGTTTATTTGGCATTGCTCCCGTGATGACGAAATCTAGCTCGGTTGATTCCATTTTCCCCCTCTATCAATTTTCGCCCGATCCTTCATCACCCTGATGCATCCTTCATCCACTTTTGCGCCACTCACTCCCTTATTCATTTGTTCCATTGGCTACATATTTCCCACCACTCATCCATGAATAAACAAGCTTAGGAAAAAAATAACAATAGATTGATAATGTTAGTAATAAAATTTAGTATAGTTAGTTTAATTAAAATATGTGAGACTAGTTAATAACTAATTAATTAATCAATTAATAATTAAGTTAACTGTTAATAGTTAGGTTAGTGCTTTATTAATCACACATTAAAAGAAATTATAAATAAAAAAATATATTAAAAAACATATAATATATAATAAAAATAAAACGTGTACAATAAAAACAAGATAAAATATAAAATAACAATTAAAAAATTATAAAAAACATATATTAAATAAATAAAACATATAACAAAAACAAATAAAAAAAAATACAAATATAAAACAAAAATACTAAATTAAACGACACATAATAAATTAAAAGTAAATACAAAAAAATTAAAAATAAAACAAATAAATCAAAAATATCAAACAACATATCCTAAGTCTACCCGACACTTTCCACGTACATTCGAGAGCCCCCCTCCCTCACGTCACATCACCTCAAGGGGGGTCCGGGAAAGTGGTATTGGGAGGGACACTTGTCACCCCCTAGTGATTTCATACCCCCCCTCCCAATACCACTTACCACCTCAGGGGGGGTCCGAAAACCACCTTCCCCCTGCAAAACCGCTCACCCAAAAAACTCAAAACCGCTCGGTTTTTCCAGTTTGACCAGTCTTCTTCCGAAGCGGATTCTTGGAAAAAAAAAAATATATTTTAAAAACAAGAGAGAGGTTTTTTTTCATAATAGGATGAATAACAAAATCCTCTTCCATATTTTTCACAGGTGCCACCAGTTGGCAGAATCAAAGCCATCGTTCATCCTCATTTTTTGGATTTTCATTTTTTTCTGTTTCAGTCCTAATTTTGCGAGAGCTGTTTCGGCGAGATGGAGATGAAATTGGAGAAAACAAAGGAATTTTTTGTACATAACATGCTCATATATAATAACCTCCTCTATATTGTACACATGTGTCACCGATAAAGATAAACAAATGTCTGATTTAACCCCTTTTGTGCAGAAATTTAGCCCGTCTTTCATGGTGAACAGTTCCATATTTTTGGGGATTTGTTGTTATTTTTGGCCAAGGTGGTTGAATCTGAATTCCTAGGCTTGAGGGGTCATCTCTCCTATTTATTCATGTAATTTTAATGTAAAAGGGTTGATCCTTGCACCTAGAAAAGCTATTCTCTGTAATATTTTTTAGATCCACCAATAATACAAAGGAATTGATTTACAAGATGCTTGCATCTGGATATTGGTGATTGTATTATTTCTATGTTAATGTCTTATTACTATGTTGTCACCTTGTTTTCTAGTTCTAACTATTAAAAGGAAGTTAAAGAACATAATTTACCTTGTGTACTCTGTATCTGACCTTTTATCAGTGTGCATGTTATTCTTCTGATTTTAAGTTAATGAAATTCTTCAATGCTTCTTTACTTAAATGAACCTTTCACTTGTTCCATCAATCTATCACATTTAATTTTAATCGATCTAGTGTCTTGACCATCTCACCCTGTGAAGAAGCCTTTTAAAAGTTGTTTATATGACCTTAAGTTTTAACACAGACCCCATAGCCCAATGTCATTCTAAATCATTCCTTCAGCCAAACACCTTAAATCTAAAACAAATCCTATTCTGCATAGCTAGCCTAATATCCATACACAAACAAAGTTATATTAGACATAGATATCCCTCTCTGAGTTTTGGAGGGCTAGGTCCTTGGCTCCAAGAGGTTTTGATGTTGCCTCTGTGACTGCCTCCACAACCTTGGGAAAATTACAGAGCGCTAACACAACTCTTTACAAAACATCAACAGGATTTCCAAAATCTTAAAAACGATGCCAGTATTCTACCCACATAACATCCTCATGCTCCCATGTCACATTCTCAGGACTCTACCAGGTCCACTAGACATTGAAAATCCCTATGGCTCGATTATGGAGCTATTTTCTCTTCCTGTCGAATATGCACACAAGATCCACTTTTCATATGCCTTCTTGCTCCACTTGAATCACATTCCAATAAATTAGATGATTAGGACCAGGTATATATTTCTTAATAAATGAAACATGAAACAAACTATGTACAATAATGGATGTAGGTAATGCAAGAATATATGCAACTAACCTAATCCTTTCTAGGATTTCAAACGGCCCACAAAATCTAGTTGTCAACTTCGAACAATTTCCTAGATTCAAGGAACTTCTATTGGCTTTCACTTTCAGGAAAACATGCTCTCCCACTTTAAACTCTCTATGGGTTTAGTTTTTATCAGCATAACTTTTCTTCCTGTCTTGGGTAACCTTTAAATCCTTCTTAATTTTTAGCATTTTCTCTTTCATTTCCTTCATAAAATGTAGCCCAACCACTGCTCTAGTAGCTGGATTATCCCATCTTATTCGAGTAGTGTACTTTCTGCCATAAATTTCTTCAGATGGGCTCATCTTCAACGATGCTTGATACCCATTTTTGTAGGCAAATTCTACCAAGTGTAGGTAGTCTTCCCATTTACATGGTTTGTCCATCACATACATCCTTATCATATATTCTATCACTTGCTTCACCCTCTCTGTCTTCCCATGAGACACAAGATGATAAGCAGTGTTCAAATTCAGATTCGTTATGAACCCTTTGAATAACCCTTTCCATAATTTTGAGGTAAATTTCGGGTCCCTCTCAGACACAATTGTCTTGGGAATATCATGCAATCATGTTATTTCCCTTATAAAAATGTCAACAATGTTAGTTGTCTTTTGATTAGTCTTCAATGGAATAAAATGGGCATCTTTCATAAGATTTTCCACCACCACCATGATTGAATCATGTTGCTTGCCTGTTCTTGGAAATCCTGTGATGAAATCCATTGTCACTACCTCCCACTTCCACTCAAGAATGGGTAAATTTTGTAGAAACCTGGCCGGGTGTCTATGCCCAGCTTTAACCTTCTATCGTTCCATACATCTGGCTATGTATTCTGCAATTTTGTTTTTCATACCTGGCCAAAAGTAATGGCTCTTGATTGCTGCCACATTTTTCTAATATCCAGGGTGCCCTGCATAAGGCACATTATGCATTTCATTAAAAATCATAAGTTTCAAGTTCTGGACATTAGGTACATAAATTTTATTCTTGTACAGAAGTGTTCTGTCAATTTCCAATTTATAATTTTCCACTTTCTGTGGCATCTCACCTTGTTGTAGCATTGCTACCAAATCCATGTACTACAAATATGCATTTGCAGCCTCTGAAATTCTTTCTTTAATATCAATTCGGTACATGCTAATGGTTGTATCATGTAATTCATGGACTCTCCTACTAAGTGCATCAACCACTTTTTCCTCTTTTCCTTTGATATGCTTGATATCAAAGTCGTACTCACAAAGGAATTACAACCATCTACTTTGCCTAGCATTTAACATTTAAGGTTGCCTAATCAAACAAATATTTCTGACCATTATGGTCAGTACTTAGTTCAAATATCCTTCCCATGAGGTAATTCCTCCATGTATTTAGAGCGTTAATGATGGCCGCCAACTCAAAATCATGAGTTTCATGGTTCCTTTCATGCTCTTTCAAATTTCTAGATTCATATCAAATCATGAGACCATTTTGATTGAGGAATCCTTCCAATCCTTCTTTGCATACATCTATGCAAACCAAAAAATCTACATTTGGATCTGCAATCCTCAGGATTGGATCACTGGTTAGCAGTTGCTTCAATCGCTAGAAGCTTCTCTCACATTATTCTTTCCATTGAAATTTCTTCTCCTTCATTTGCAAGGAAGTAATAGGGTAAGCTATCCTTGAGAATCCTGCAATGAACCTTTTGTAATAGCCCTCTAGACCCATAAAGGATCTGAATTTTGTCACAATCTTTGGCACTGACCATTCTCTGATGGCCTCAATCTTCTTAGGATCTACGACTATCCCATCCTTTGAAATGATATGCCCCAAGTATTGGATTTTCTTTTGACAAAATGAGCATTTTCTCAATTTGGAATACAGTTGGTGCTCTCTTATCACTTGTAACACCATCCTCAAATGTTGTTCATGATATTCCTCCAACTTGGAATACACCAAAATTTCATCTAAAAAGACTATGACAAACTTGTCCAGATAGTCCTTGAATACACCATTCATTAAACACTTAAAAACAAGGGGTGCATTCGATAACCCAAATAGCACCACTGTGAATTGATAGTGACCATACCTTTCTCTGAAGGCAGCCTTATTGATGTACTCATCATTTATTCTTACCTAGTGTTAACTTGATCTAAGATATATTCTCGAAAATATCTTATCCTCCTTCAACTGGTCGAAAACATCATTGATCCTTGCTAGAGGATACTTGTTCCTAACAATCACTTTGTTCAACTATCTAAAATCGATGCACAATCTCAACGTCCCATCCTTCTTCTTCATGAATAGGACTGAGGATCCCCAAGGTGACACACTTGGGTGTATATACTTCTTACAGAATAAGTAAACTTGGGCAATTGCAGTTCTTTCAGCTCTGTTGTACTCATTCTATAAGGATCTTTTGACACTAGAGCTTCTCTAGGAATCAAATTTATAGAAAAATCAATATCTCTCTTTGGGAATAATCCTGGTACCTTCTGGAACACATATTAAAACTCTTTTAGTACCACATGGTATTCGATATTTGAGACCTCATCCTTAGATGCTTCCTCCACATTTGCTGCAAATAATTGATACCCTTTTCTGTAGCACTTCTTCAGATGCATTGATGAGATTTCTCCGGTAGCAACAACTATGGGAATTCCTTGGACTATTCTCTGATTCCCCTCCTCATCTAGACAAGTGANAATCTATCACATTTAATTTTAATCGATCTAGTGTCTTGACCATCTCACCCTGTGAAGAAGCCTTTTAAAAGTTGTTTATATGACCTTAAGTTTTAACACAGACCCCATAGCCCAATGTCATTCTAAATCATTCCTTCAGCCAAACACCTTAAATCTAAAACAAATCCTATTCTGCATAGCTAGCCTAATATCCATACACAAACAAAGTTATATTAGACATAGATATCCCTCTCTGAGTTTTGGAGGGCTAGGTCCTTGGCTCCAAGAGGTTTTGATGTTGCCTCTGTGACTGCCTCCACAACCTTGGGAAAATTACAGAGCGCTAACACAACTCTTTACAAAACATCAACAGGATTTCCAAAATCTTAAAAACGATGCCAGTATTCTACCCACATAACATCCTCATGCTCCCATGTCACATTCTCAGGACTCTACCAGGTCCACTAGACATTGAAAATCCCTATGGCTCGATTATGGAGCTATTTTCTCTTCCTGTCGAATATGCACACAAGATCCACTTTTCATATGCCTTCTTGCTCCACTTGAATCACATTCCAATAAATTAGATGATTAGGATCAGGTATATATTTCTTAATAAATGAAACATGAAACAAATTATGTACAATAATGGATGTAGGTAATGCAAGAATATATGCAACTAGCCTAATCCTTTCTAGGATTTCAAACGGCCCACAAAATCTAGTTGTCAACTTTGAACAATTTCCTAGATTCAAGGAACTTCTATTGGCTTTCACTTTCAGGAAAACATGCTCTCCCACTTTAAACTCTCTATGGGTTTAGTTTTTATCATCATAACTTTTCTTCTTGTCTTGCGTAACCTTTAAATCCTTCTTAATTTTTAGCATTTTCTCTTTCATTTCCTTCATAAAATGTAGCCCAACCACTGCTCTAGTAGCTGGATTATCCCATCTTATTGGAGTAGTGTACTTTCTGCCATAAATTTCTTCAAATGGGCTCATCTTCAACGATGCTTGATACGCATTTTTGTAGGCAAATTCTACCAAGTGTAGGTAGTCTTCCCATTTACATGGTTTGTCCATCACATACATCCTTATCATATCTTCTATCACTTGCTTCACCCTCTCTGTCTTCCCATGAGACACAAGATGATAAGCAGTGTTGAAATTCAGATTCGTTATGAACCCTTTGAATAACCCTTTCCATAATTTTGAGGTAAATTTCGGGTCTCTCTCAGACACAATTGTCTTGGGAATATCATGCAATCATGTTATTTCCCTTATAAAAATGTCAACAATGTTAGTTGTCTTTTGATTAGTCTTCAATGGAATAAAATGGGCATCTTTCATAAGATTTTCCACCACCACCATGATTGAATCATGTTGCTTGCCTGTTCTTGGAAATCCTGTGATGAAATCCATTGTCACTACCTCCCACTTCCACTCAAGAATGGGTAAATTTTGTAGAAACCTGGCCGGGTGTCTATGCCCAGCTTTAACCTTCTATCGTTCCATACATCTGGCTATGTATTCTGCAATTTTGTTTTTCATACCTGGCCAAAAGTAATGGCTCTTGATTGCTGCCACATTTTTCTAATATCCAGGGTGCCCTGCATAAGGCACATTATGCATTTCATTAAAAATCATAAGTTTCAAGTTCTGGACATTAGGTACATAAATTTTATTCTTGTACAGAAGTGTTCTGTCAATTTCCAATTTATAATTTTCCACTTTCTGTGGCATCTCACCTTGTTGTAGCATTGCTACCAAATCCATGTACTACAAATATGCATTTGCAGCCTCTGAAATTCTTTCTTTAATATCAATTCGGTACATGCTAATGGTTGTATCATGTAATTCATGGACTCTCCTACTAAGTGCATCAACCACTTTTTCCTCTTTTCCTTTGATATGCTTGATATCAAAGTCGTACTCACAAAGGAATTACAACCATCTACTTTGCCTAGCATTTAACATTTAAGGTTGCCTAATCAAACAAATATTTCTGACCATTATGGTCAGTACTTAGTTCAAATATCCTTCCCATGAGGTAATTCCTCCATGTATTTAGAGCGTTAATGATGGCCGCCAACTCAAAATCATGAGTTTCATGGTTCCTTTCATGCTCTTTCAAATTTCTAGATTCATATCAAATCATGAGACCATTTTGATTGAGGAATCCTTCCAATCCTTCTTTGCATACATCTATGCAAACCAAAAAATCTACATTTGGATCTGCAATCCTCAGGATTGGATCACTGGTTAGCAGTTGCTTCAATCGCTAGAAGCTTCTCTCACATTATTCTTTCCATTGAAATTTCTTCTCCTTCATTTGCAAGGAAGTAATAGGGTAAGCTATCCTTGAGAATCCTGCAATGAACCTTTTGTAATAGCCCTCTAGACCCATAAAGGATCTGAATTTTGTCACAATCTTTGGCACTGACCATTCTCTGATGGCCTCAATCTTCTTAGGATCTACGACTATCCCATCCTTTGAAATGATATGCCCCAAGTATTGGATTTTCTTTTGACAAAATGAGCATTTTCTCAATTTGGAATACAGTTGGTGCTCTCTTATCACTTGTAACACCATCCTCAAATGTTGTTCATGATATTCCTCCAACTTGGAATACACCAAAATTTCATCTAAAAAGACTATGACAAACTTGTCCAGATAGTCCTTGAATACACCATTCATTAAACACTTAAAAACAAGGGGTGCATTCGATAACCCAAATAGCACCACTGTGAATTGATAGTGACCATACCTTTCTCTGAAGGCAGCCTTATTGATGTACTCATCATTTATTCTTACCTAGTGTTAACTTGATCTAAGATATATTCTCGAAAATATCTTATCCTCCTTCAACTGGTCGAAAACATCATTGATCCTTGCTAGAGGATACTTGTTCCTAACAATCACTTTGTTCAACTATCTAAAATCGATGCACAATCTCAACGTCCCATCCTTCTTCTTCATGAATAGGACTGAGGATCCCCAAGGTGACACACTTGGGTGTATATACTTCTTACAGAATAAGTAAACTTGGGCAATTGCAGTTCTTTCAGCTCTGTTGTACTCATTCTATAAGGATCTTTTGACACTAGAGCTTCTCTAGGAATCAAATTTATAGAAAAATCAATATCTCTCTTTGGGAATAATCCTGGTACCTTCTGGAACACATATTAAAACTCTTTTAGTACCACATGGTATTCGATATTTGAGACCTCATCCTTAGATGCTTCCTCCACATTTGCTGCAAATAATTGATACCCTTTTCTGTAGCACTTCTTCAGATGCATTGATGAGATTTCTCCGGTAGCAACAACTATGGGAATTCCTTGGACTATTCTCTGATTCCCCTCCTCATCTAGACAAGTGAATGCCTTGTTACAATAGTCTAGGATGGAATGGTCCTGGTCCAACCAATCCATCCCAATTAGACGGTCATAGGAACCTAAAGGGAGAATGTTCAATTCAACACCATCCTAGGGTCTACATAACTATGACTAGCTCCTCAGTCAATTAAAATAGAAATGGGTTGTTTGTTTCTCATACCTTCCAGTTCAATCATGTGTGATTGAAATTCATCTTGCTTGTTGTCCAAGGATACATATTTCCTAGGTATTCTACTACCCATGTCCTCCACTATTTCATATTTCTCAACATTATGGACATTTCTCACTTTGCCATTTTTGTGGGGACAATCTCTCTACTTGTGGTTTCCCTGACAACCCCAACACTCAATGGGCATCTGCCTTGGCCTTTGTCCCCCTATTTCAGTCATTATCAACTCTCTAAACGATGCCTCTCCTTGAGGAATGTTTCTGAAAAAGGGAGCTTTGTTTCCCTTTTACCTCTTCTCTTTCTTAAACTTCTTCCGATCATCCTAAGCCTCCTAAAAAGTAGGCTTTTCTCTTTGCTGCTCATACAAGTATTTCTCTCTTCTTATAATTTCTTCCATAGTCTTAGAGTAATCATACTAAATATTTTCCCCAATGGAAGGTGGTAGTCCACTCATATACCTTTGAATCTTGACAGTCTCATATTTGATGAATGAGACATACTTCAACAACTCCAAAAACCTTCATTCGTATTCGTTAATGGGCATTATACCCAAGCAACCATGTCTTTTCATATTCCTCCTTATTATGTTCTCCATAAGATGTAGGAGGCTTGATCTTGTTCATTTCTCCCTTCAGTTCAACCACTCTAGGTCTCTTGTGATTTCTCGTAGAAGATGGGTTGAAACTACTGTGTCCCTCCTTATTGGACTGCTTCGGGGAGTGACGACGATGCATGCAAATGGTTCTTGATATTATTTTTCTTCATATATCTTGCGACCTCCTATTTTTCTTGAGTCGCTCTCCTTATCCAACTTATTTTATATTCTCTCCAAACTCTTCATCAACTTTAAGTTGAATTCTCCTTATTGATCCTTGGCTTTTAGGAGATTTTGGTCATCATCTCGGTGAGTTTGGGCATCTTTTTGTTGTCGTTCAATGATTTTCATCATACTTTCTTCCTAATATATCTCTTCTCCATGTCTACTGGACTTAGATCCTTCATCTCCCAAATGGACATCTACTCCTTTTACCTCATTCTCTGAACTGGAAGCAGTTTGTGCCTCTTCCATTTCTTTGCATTCAATATCAACTCTATTCATTTCTATCTCTCTTTAAAATTATGCAAACAAAATGTGTAGACCATTGGAATTTGTCAGGCCATCATTCCTTAAAAAATCCCACAACATTGATAAACCAATCTGATTTAAGAAAAACGTTTAGATTTCATTCTCTGTGATTCTCATTCAATCAAGAATCCCCATAGATTTCTTCTTTCGGAGCTCTTCTCTACTAAGTTTTTGGGCACTATCCCCTTTCTATCAGTCCCCAACCCACATGACCATGGTTCATGACCAATCACTAGATCAATAAGTGCGTACTCAGGCCTTCGACCTTCATCTTCAAAATATTTCCAAGCACCACACAACGATCTTTGGGAGTTCAGAATTAATAAACTCACGAAGTAGGGAAGATAAACCATCCACTACTACTCAGCATCCAATGACTGACACTTGCTATGGAACTTCAAGAATGTGATCTTTGGGACATCGGAGCTTCGGAGCTTCGATACTTCGGAAGATCTCACATCTGCACACCCCCAATGTCCCGAACCCTTAATTTTCGAACACTTCCATGATACTTTTGTTGACGTCATTATGTCACATCGCTTAATGCTTTTCCAATTGTGGGGGAATGCAATGGTGGTTTGGAGTAACCCTCCTTTCATCCCACAATTCTCTTGATTCTAAGACGTAACCCCTCGGTGAAACCATGGTTTGGATTGCGAGACCGCCTTGGAGAATTAACTTTCGTGCAACTTGGGTTGCCGCAATGCCTCCTAGCCGTCGATATTTGGTGTATCGTGATCAAAACCATTGTGGGTCTATCAACCTTCAAATATGTTATGTAACCTCAGTGTCCACATAGTACAACTATCACCAGCTAAGGAAGTGGCACATGACATGCCTATGAACTTCTACGTCACCCCTGGTGATGTCCTCATCCATTGTCACATCTTCTCTTTTGGTTCGAGACTTCAGGACTTAGGAAGTTTGTGCATCAACACATCCCACTTCTCTCTATCATCGAACTCTGAAATTACAATCTGTCATGAGATCTAATGGTAAGGCTTCTCACTGGATCTACGGTGTAGATCCACTTCCAGACTTCGGAGATTCGGGCTTCATACTTTCTGTTATTTTGCATCAATTTTCACTGAAGTAGTGAATTCTGAAGGGCTTCCAGGTTAACCCTTCTGCACCTTCTCCATATATGATGGTCACAAAGGATTTCCCTTCCTTCTGAATGGATCCTACGACTGCAACACCCCAAGTGTTGATCTCTCTCTCTCTCTCTGTGGCCAAATACCACGTCGATTGCAGTTTTATTGTACCGCTACTTCTCATGAGCTTCATAACATGGTCAAGTAACCCTTTGGCACTCAGAAACATTCTGAGGTTCAAAATTGGTTCCTCCAGACACAATTTCCACTCAAAACCTTGCATCTAAAGACCACTTATCCAGACCATCTAGGCTCAGCTTTGAAACCACGCTCTGAAATCAAATTTTGTCTACTTTGACAACAATTCACTCTGAAAACTTTGTCTCGTTATCCACTAACATGGCCCATCTAGGCTCAGTGTCAAAACCATGGCTTTGATACCAATTTGTAACATCCCCAACCACCAATAGGCCAGGCAATGCTACTATGTGGAACATTCACATCTATACAGAGATATATAACATGCATTTTAATCAATTAAAACACTTAACCACAATAATCACATAATTATTGTTACCATTCAGATTCTAATGTAATAGACAATAAATCAGATATGCAACGAAATACATTATAACATTTAATCATCACAAATTATGCATAAAATACATAATTAAGTACACAATTGATACTTATATTTTAGGATGGAGTAACTCCACCAATTACGTCCAGACCTTCCATGAACCTCCCATCCTTAGACCCCGCTTCTCATCATGCTCAATAGTGGGGTCACCCTTGAGCTGGGACTAATCTCCACCTCGGGAAAGGGAATCCTAGACTAGGCTAAGGTTACTAGAAAACTACACAATGAAACTGGAAGGATTCTCCCCAGGAGCCTTCTTATGCCCACTACTCATGGAATCCCATTCCCCACATGCATGTTCCACCTAGGAGTATACAAATTCACTATCACAGAATCGATCATCTCCTTCAACTCCCTCTATGGGTCTCAGCAACAGGATGGATCAGGAATTATCAGAGCTCCGTAGTTGGTTCTAGACTCCCTCTAGGAGAAAACCACTTCCCAAGAACTCTCTCACCTGGAAAGAGATGCTCACAGGCCTGACAACCTACCTCTTCAACCACGGGCCTGTCAACTCACTTCTTCAACTAGTTCAACTCAATTCCCACAAGGTAAGGATAAAAACAACAATAATTGGTCAACACCACTCAGGAAAATATAGGGTAGAAACCCACAAACGGTTCAGGTACAGACTCATATCTGCAAGGGTGGATAAACTGGGTTCACAGGATGCATAGGAGACATGGCTTAGTCCACAGTTTTGACACTGGTTTTCAAGGTGCATGAAAAGGAATAAATGGAGAGGTCGAACGCAGATGCAAATGGTTCAGACAAAGGATGCATTGGATTCTCAGGAAAACATCACGGTTTTCTAGTTTCAGTGCTATGTAAGGGTATACAGAGATTAGATGTTAACCCACACGGTTCAGACAATGGATGAAATAATGGAGGAAAAACCCCCAACCTAGATGATGCTTCAGCCTTTAAATAAATGTGCCTAGGTCAACACTTTTCCTCGTAGAGCTCCACGCGTTCCCTTCTGCACATGCTACCCCTCCCAGGACTTAGGATAAAAACATGCCTTTCTCATAGTTTTGGAATAATAAAAAATTATTATTCTAAATGACTTAAGCCTCTAATATTAGCCCCTCTTTATAACCTTTCATCCCCCTTTCCCTTACCCACTCTATAAAATCTTATTCCCCCATCACTCTTTCTTTATGGTTGGTCTGCACGTAGCGATGCATATATTTTATTAATGTTTTGCATAATTACATATACAAAAACATGCTCCTTCCCTTTAACACTTAGGCTCTTCGGCCCAACAAACACATAAGCCCACTAGCTTATCAATAATTGCTTCACTAGCCTACAAAATAGGTTTACAATTCATAAATACAATACGAGCATGTCCTTGGGGATATTACAGTTTTCAGGGAATTCCTGAGGTAGTAGTTCTCTGAGAGGGGACTTAGTGAGGGAAGTATTGTCTCTGATATTCATTATGTTAGAGGAAACTACCCACACTTGTGCTAACATAGATAATTTTAAGAGAGGTAGTCCTCCATGATAAGTTCCTAACAAGGATAGGTATTTGAATATCCCAGGGCGAATGTCGATGACTAGAAAAGCATTCAAGCTAGCATAGACAAGAGGGAGGATGTTATCAATGTTGGAGGAATGATTAGGCTCATAATGTGTAAGCTAGTCGATGGTGACGATTTTCCCGTTATGGGGGAACATCATCGTACGAAACATCGAAGAGCATACTTCATTCATAGAATACATCTAGCTACGTCCAAAAAATATATTGTAATCAAGTGAAGTGTCGATAATTTCAATGTCAATTAGGATGTTTTTTCCCCCAAGTTCTATGGGGAAATTTTGGAAGAGCCCTTAAGGGGATGATGGTCGATCGTCATAATCTCTCAAGGTAATGGCAGATGGTACTAGGACATGAAGCATGTGGATGCACCTTCATTAATGATGACCAATGAATTGTGATGTTCTGGATATTATATGTTATCTGAAAGGATACCAGAGTGGGGAGGCGTGTTTCTCTACTATCCAAATCAAAGGTGATTATCCATGTATCAGCTAGGTCAACTGCCCCCAAAGTGGAAAGAAAGGATTCGCGCTGTGACGGATAGGTTTGGAGGACATCCAACATAGACATGCAAGCATAAGACTATGCTAAGTCATCAACCGAACTATAATTATGGGCATCCCTAGAATGAGGGTTATGTACATTCTGTCGTAAATTTATGTGGGGTATACGTGGGTTTGATTTAGTGTTAGGGTGTGGGATCATCAATGGTTGTTATGTTGTAGCTAGATTTGTTTCTGAGGTGGTTTAGGTAGATTTGGGAGGCATTCCATATTCACGATCGCGTGTTTCTAGAAGAATCTCTTCTTCACAGGTATGAAGGATACTGTGATCGGCTGGATTTTCAAGTTGATTGGGACCTGGGTTTTTATATTGCCCCATTTGTGGTGGGGAAATTTTTATCTCTTGTTGGGTATTCATCACACCTTGGTGTGGAATAGGGTTTTTCAAAACAACTGGAGGTGGTGGCTGTAAATAATGTTGTGGGGCAGGCGGTGCCAGAAGGCGTTGTGTGTTCATGGATTCTTTCATTTGTTTGTAATTATCAATTTGGGGGAAGTGGTGAGTATAATGTCCATATTCACCACATAGGGAGAAAGGGAAGTTAGTTTTGAGATTTTTTTTCGTGCTTTTTCGTTGTTTATTATTATTGTTTCCGCCTTGGGGGTTCTGGTTGACTTGATTCTGGTTGCCCCCAGCAGGACGGTTTTGTTGGGGGTTATTTCCTCTTGGTATTGGGTTATTATTGTTTCATTTTTCCCCTTTCTTCCTGGAATTATTCGACTAATGTGTAGGATTTCACATATTCAACTATTCGAAATCATGAACCTGCTGAATGGGGGAGTGATTAACAAAATTAATGTCATCATGTGGTTTTCCTGGTGGAGGAGAAACTGCCTGGGGAGGACTAGGAAATGGAAAATATTGATGGTTTTGTGGAGATGATCCATATGGCGTATAGTAATTTTAAGTACTTCAGCTACTTTTGGGGTTATATACAATGTTTTGGGGTGGACCCGTACTTGATTGAGAGACTGAATGCATCAGGGGTACCAGAGGGGGTCCCCCAAACGATGAAGTGGGAAAAACAGGGTATGATTGTTGGTGCGTGGGAGGAGGGTAATAATACGTCCCTCCATATGGTTGAGGATAATTATTTTTACCATAAGTAGGTGATGGGTGGTTGTAAGGGTTGAGGTGTGCCATAGAACCAATCAACCCATCTGCAGAGTGAGAAACCCTAGGTTTGTCTTGGCCAAATGTTATGGGTATGGATGCATCAAGAAATACCATGTACAAGTAACCTGATTGGGAATATATGAGGTCGAATTGTTGGGAATTACTTATAGATTCCTCTTCTGATTGAGGAAAATTGGATGCTCCATCCTTGGAAATCACAGGGATGAGTGATTTAAGAAACCAATCGAGACATTGTTATTTGGTGGTTTCCTTTTTACACAAACTACGTCGTCGATGCCATTCATGGTTTTGGTCAATGATATGGATAGAAATGATTTGTTTCAAATCAGAGAGAAGTTCTAAGCCAGTGTCATGACAAACTAGTAATTGGAAAAAGGACAAAAAGGCCTTGACCAATGAGTCAAAGGTTACATGGGACCCTGATTTTTCCTCCACATACCATTTGGCTCATGAACTAGTGAGAGTTCTTTGAAATAACCTCAAGAAGATGAAATCATCCATGATGAGAACCATAAGTGGAAGTTCATAACATGGTTGGCGGGGTCTTCCCCTGATTTTCCTTCAAACTTTGGAATGTATGAAGGAAATTTGGTAGGCATATTGGGTCAAGTGGCAACATGTAAAATGTTGTCATTCATGAGTTTGGTCAAATAAATAATGTTGAGGAATGCCAAGTATGGAAAAGGGGGATTTGGCGGAGGATTAGTTCCAAGAATTGTGTGTGTAGGCAGTGTACCTTTCCCTTGAGAAGGATTTGGTGGGTTTGTACTTCTTCCTTGAGAAGACATCTGACCCCTTCCTCCTTGTGAAGGAGAACCAAAATAAGGATTTCCTTTGGTATTTGACCTAAGAAAAGTGGAACCAAGTAAAGTTGATCCCAAAATAGTAGCACTCACTGGGGTGTAAGATGGTGGAGTTGGTGAGTTGGAAAGACTAGGGACTCCTAGAATAGGAGGGAGATTCTGCAAGTGTCTAGAATGATGGGGATTCTACGGTTCCCCTATAGTTTCGACTAGAAAAATGAATTTGTGCAAACAATGACAAGAGAAAAATAAAAGGACAAGTTTTTTTTATATTTTTGACCTTCACAAAAGAGTATAAGTCACAATTGCATGTAATCAAATGAACATCATAGATAAATCAACTATAAAATAAAAAAATATGTGGATAGGTTGATTTTGTCCATGTGGGGGAAAAAAAATGTTGATGTCCTAAAATACCTATCATCCTTCCTCTCAATTTATCACTTGGCAGTGGCATCTGAATCAACTAGCAAAGGAAGTAGTGAAGGTTGAATTAGTCATTTATAATGAGGGGTAGAGGGTGCATCTCCCGAAAGAGCTGGCGATATTTCACAATAGCCACACAAAATCTGACCAAGGTGCAATTGCATCCCACAACCACCACCTCGGTAGATATCCTATGTTTTTCCACTAAGTACCTTGGTCAAAATGTAGAATTTATATTTTTGTCCTAAAAAATGGGTCACAGGATGGATACACTCACAAGAGTTGGGTGACTCAAGAAGGGATGCACAGAAAAACTAGACCTCGGCCTTCGACCCTTCACGGGTATCTCACTACCTTATGGTATATGAACACTTGACTTGGAGGATTTGAAGGATCCCTATTCTCAACTTCTATTGTTTCAAAATGTGAGAACCTAATAACGAGGGTTTCTTTGGATGCCTATCCTTGAGATCCTACCTAGACTAAACAAATTATTTTAGGAACCTCATGTGGAGTAAAATTTAATGTGTTTTTAGAAATGTTTTAGATGGAGTGGGATGAGAGATTGGGGTCATGGACCAACCTCATTCGGATTTAATTGGTGTGCATAACTTCTAAAGAATTAGTCATATATTTTGGAGTTCCTTTGAAGTACTTTGTGAGTACTTAAAAAGAAAACTTACTTCGACCTCCACTATTCTAATATAAATTATGTGTGTGAGGAGTGGCTTTGTGTGCAAGAAAGTGAAAATTGTGCAAAATATTTTTAATAAGTTAAGTGTAATATTGTAGCATGTGGACTTCATGTGGTCCTTAGAAATATTCTCACCTAGCTTACTAAGTTATTTGGTACAACCTTTTGAAATATTTAAATCCCTAGAGAACTTTCGTTGTGGATATATGGGTCCTTGCTTGATCCTTTAAACTCCCTCGAATGTTGTCTATACTGGAAAATATTTTGAAACTATCCTAGGATTGTAGACATGTGGGCATGTATAGGCCCTTACTTGATCTCTTAAACTTCTCTAGAGTATTTTATAAACTAAGAAAGTTTTTTGAAAATATCCTAACATTGTAAACATGTGGGAATGTATGGGCCCTTACAAAGCTTTAAGATAATTTTCAAAACATGAGGTACCCAAAGGGGGTTTTGTCCTCTCCTAATGATGTAAGGGAGATGAAATTTCCTTTTAACCATATTTTTCAATTCCTTAGATCACACTTGGGTGTGGGGGAAGAGCATACTTGGCGATGAAAATTGATTTCTAGTCCCAAATTATTTGATTGTGTTTGAAAAAAAGAATAACCTTAACTCAAATTTTTAAATGCCAAATGAGCCATCGATGTGGCAAGAAAGAAAAGAGAATTTTTTTTATTCTTTTTACCCATATGTGATTATGTTAGCTAACCTTTCTTGTAAGAAAGGAATTTAAGTGAAGTGTTATTTCTTTACAAAGTGGAGGAGATTAAAATATGAATGCAAGGGGACCTCAAAACATTTAGAAAACCCTTACAATTTGCAAAATATTGAACTTGTGCATAGGCTATAGCTCTGCCAGTTGTGCCAAGCGCACATAATGCATGGGTTTATGAAGGATATTATGCAGACAATACACAGAGTGCATAAAATGTGCATTTGAGTGTTTCGAAAGTCCCGCACTTCCTGTCACACGTCGAGAAAGATATTTTGAGATGAAATTCTCCTCCCTTACCTCTCAATTCTGGATTTGGAAAATTGGACTAGGCCAATTTTTGGTACCAACATAGCCAAACAATTAGAAATAAGTTCTCTCAATACTTAAATAGGGAGGAATTTGATTCATATCCCTAGTATGGTTTCCAATCTGTTGTGTTGGTTTTGTCACATGGGTGAGAAGAAACACAACACTTACTTGACTAGTTAAGTCAGCTAAATAAGACAAAGGGTTGTGAGTTGATTAGATAATAAAACATACATGAAACAAGGAAATAAATATAAAAGGAAACATATGTTAGAAAAACTTGAAAGAACTAGAACCATAAAACAAGATGAAAATGGAAATTGTATTGCTACCAATGGATCAACGGGTTGATAGGCTAACGTCATAGATAAAGGAGCAAAATTATGAATCCTCTATTCCTCCTTGGGAGGGATCTTCATTTCCCTAATAGATATTTATTCTCTTCATACAATGGAAAGTAATAATGGTGAAGAAATGCAATGCCAATCCTCCCAATAGGTGAGTGGAATGGCTCTTGCTATAGTTCTTGAATGATTCAAAGAGAAATGAGGATTCTCCAAGAAGAATTCTTGTAGCATAACAATACCTTGAAATTATTATTTTCTTAGCACACCCATGGAACATATGTATAGTATCCATTCATGGAAAGATATAACTTTTTCATGATGTGAACAAGGGGCCTCTTAGGGTACTTCCTAGCCCTTTATCAGTAACCAAGCTATATTTTGCTCAGATTGGAGTGTCAAATCACGTTGGGGGTCAGAATGAAAGTGGTTGAGAGGATGAAAATATTCATAAATAAGTTTTTCATGAGAAGTGTGTGGGTTTTCTTGTAGATAGTCACACATTCTGTGTAGAGTGTGCAATTAGTGATGTGTTAGCCCAGATATTCTGCGCATAGTGCGTGCACTTCCTTTGGTGAATTTGCACACATTTATTTATGAATAAATTATATAATTTTATGCCATTTTTTTATGGATGTTTATGTTGTAGGTGTACTAATTGTTGCTGGAACCGATGTCTTTCTTCAACCGTTGTTTATAATGATGCGAACGTTTTTTCAGTGATTTTTCGATGATTTTTCAAGTGTCTCTGAGATAGACGTGAATATATACCCAGAAGGAGGAGTTCACAAGTTCAAATCTCTTGTTAGATATTAAATCAAAAAAAAAATGTTAAAGTTATTGAACACTCTAATCCTCTCTTCTATGGAAAACACAGTAACCAATGACAAAACAACTTTGTAGTTTGTTGTAACATGCTTGCAAGTTACGCAAGCCAAAGAAACATTGTTGCAAACTTAGACTCAAATTCTTCATGATGCACTTGAGTGAAATAATGTTCGACACCATTCTAAACTAATCCTTGTTCATAACAACCTTCATTTTTAAGAAGATGATGATGTTGATTCGTATCAACAACCAACAACCAACGTAACCACAACTCAGTGAGATAACTTCATATATGAATGTAGATGAAGTTAATATTCAAATTTTTGAGCTCATCATCGGAACTTGGGAAGAAATCAGGCACAACAAGCATATAACCGGTATCATATATGAAAATAAAGTGAACTTTCATATTTTGTATTATACCAAATTGATCCAATTCCAAAGTGTTGGACTACTTCAAGAAAGTTCATATTTACCTTCTCTTGTTCAAGAGAATATTATGATGTGCCAACTGAAGGATAATTGGATATATATATATATATATATATAAGTATCATTCTTCCTCCCTCTTACAATGACATATGATAATGTTAATATACAATAATTGGTGAAGAGACATAATTCTTCCCCGACGACATTACAATTGTTATTGAGACTAATTAATAATTAGTGATTGTGGTATATTATAAGTCATCCATTCCTGAAATAATTCATCCTCAAAGTATTGGTAATCATGAGTGTTTTTATCTAAAATATTCATTCTCCCAAGTAGTGTCATCCTCTGGAAGGTTCCTTCACTTGATGACGTAGTCTTTGATACTTCTCAAATGAAGGAATTTGCTTCAAACTTATATGATGCATTAAGGTTATTGAACTAAATTCCCTTTCTAATACATGAGAGGAATATCTGTCTATACAAGAGTTGATGTTTTCAACTTTTTCTTTAAATAAGAGACATGAAAAGTGTCATGTACTTTCTCCTTGATCAATATTTATACATCATAGGATGCTTGCTGTACCCTCCTTCGAATTTAGTAACGACCATAAAACTTGGGTGCAAGTTTATGGTTTTTGAGTTTTTTTAGAGTATTCTATTTGTATGGTTTGAGTTGGATTAACGCCTAGTCTCTAACCTTGAATTCACGATTGTTTCTTTTCAAATCGGCTTGTTTCTTGATTCAATTCATTTCTTGTTCAAGATGAGTTTAAAGAACACACAAGGTTTCATCAGAAGTCGCTAGGTAATGTTTTAGAGTGGGGGCCTTGAAATTAGAGACCACATATTACCTTATTATTGGTGGAAGATAACCATATACAACCTAAAAGGGGGTAATTTTCATCGATGTCTGATATGTTGTGTTAAACCACCATTCTTCCAAATATAGTTGATTTCTCCATTGTGATTGGCGATCATTCACCAAATTCTTCAGATATCCTTCCAAGTATTTATTTACGAGTTGAATTTCTCCGTCAGTATGGGAATGGTATGTAGTATTCATGGTTAAAGAGGTTCGAGCTTGGTGTAACAATTCCTTCCAAAAGTTAATGGTAAAATTGGTATCCCTATCACTAATGATAATGTTTCGGAACCCATGTATATTATAAATATTTTTTACATAACTATCAAATATTTAACTATCTTTAGCTTTAGATGATACACTGATCAAGTGAGCATATTTAGATAATCAGTCTGTGAATAAAAATATATTATATTTCCCATCTGAGGTGGGAAGACCTTTGCTAAAATCCATATATACTTATGTTCATTTATGATATGGAATATAAATGGGTTGAAGGATACATGTAACGGAAACTCCTTCAAACTTCTAGTGTTGGCAGGTGTCACACTCAGCTACATACTTCTGGACATCAATCTTCATTCCTTTCCAAAAGAAGAATTGTCATATATTGTAGTATGTTGTGAAAAAACCCACATGGCCTACCTTCTCAGAATCATGATTATCTTTTAAGATTTATTTTTGAGTTTGTAAGAATTGGGTAAATATATTATTCCTTTGTACCAAGAATTTCATTTTCCCATGTAAATTTTGATCTTGTTGCATTTTTGTAGATAACCTCCTCGATTATCTTCGTTATATTTTTACTTTTCACATACTTTGTTTGGAAATCTCAGATCCATTCGATAATGACTACTTAAATAGAACATAGTGTAGAATATCCCCCATATTTTATGGATAATCCATCAACAACTAGATTTTGTTTTCCCTTTCTGTACAAAATTTGAAAGTCGAAAATTTGAATTTTTCTTACCCATTTTTGTTGTTATAATGATAGGATGTTATAGTTTAGGAAATATTTTAGACTTTTGTGGTCTATTTTGACCATAAATTTGGCTCCCAATAGGTGTTGTTTCCATTTTACCAAGGCATGAATGATTTACAACATCTCCTTGTCATATGCATATTTAGTCTTCTCCTTTGGTTTTAACTTTTTAATTTCAAAATAAATGTGGTGGTTATCTTGCATCAACACAACCCCTATTGTTTTTCCTAAATAATTTTATTAAAGGATAAATGATATCATGAAATCTTGGGAAGCTAATATAGGAGTGGAAGGCATTAATGTTTTTAATCTCTTAAAACAAGCCTTAGAAACATCATCCCATCGAAAGGAATATTTTTTCAAAAAATTTGTTAATGGGACCACGGTTTATGCATACTGTTTTACAAAAATTATGTAGTATCCTTTAAGACCTAGGAATCCATGTAATGGTGCCATCATTTTGGGACTAGGCTAATCCATAATTTCCACAATATTCTTTGGGTCTACCTTGATTCCTTTCGGTTGATACTACATGGCCCAAAAATTCTTTCTCCCCTCTTCCAAAAATC
>JZKD02S0321530.1:0-19507 GCA_000966675.3 Picea glauca
CAACATGTTCAATAAGTGGAGGCATATGCAATGTGTGAAGACATTTTTGATGAAAAGGAATGGCTATCATGATACCATCATTTTCAAATCTTGTTGGGATAAGGAAAGATAGTCGAGAATGTTACCCTATGTTTATATCCTTTTGCAAAAATATCAATTAATCTTCAAGAAATATGTTCTTGGGACTAATGATGTGTTTTATGTTGTGTTAAGACAAGAAAAAAAAGGCATATTTATATCAGAAAATTGTAACAGATTTTATGAACAGTAATAAAAAATAAAATCTAAAATAAATATCACACATGTAGTCCAAAATGAAACCTCAAAACCATCAAATGATTTTATTTATTCAGTTCTGAAATATAGCCAAAAACATTCTTCATACCCTAGAATGGGTAAGGAACGGAAAAATACCTAGGACTCAAAGATTACATCACACAGAGACGATTGGTGTCTTCTAGGTAAAACAAAGACTGAAAAAGAATTGGATCAACAAGCCACAATATGCCACTACCTCAACTCTGCACAAAATTCCTAATTAGCACTTAAAATCAATTCAGAAATCCAATAAGAATTTAAAAACTATCAAAAATAGATGATCATCCTTCTAAAGCATGTCAACTATCAATGCTTCTTTGTCCTTCTTATTTCCACCTTCAGTAAGACCTTGTTATCAACAAGAAGTGCTTAGCTTTTACGTGTTTCAGAAATGAATGAAATAGTGATGTAATCTCACTCTAGAGCAAGAGAAAACCTTATCATATTTTTTGCTTCTATCTCTCTCCCTTTCGCTTGTCCTTTAAATTCTCCTTTTATTCTCCAAAGTAGTTTTGAGTAGTTTCAACTAGTTTTAATTAAGTTATTTAAATATTTTTTAGTTAAATGGGACAGCTCATAGGTAAATGTTAATATGATAAGGGTATAATAAATATTAACTAATAGGTGGGGACCCCCTAACAATTCTTTTTTTTTTTTTTAAATATCCCATTGTTCCTCCATCAATAAAAATGTATCAATATCAAAACATCATTATAAACATACATCTCAATCAGTGCACGTGAAATATTTCAAAACACACTTGCGACTCCCAAATACCAAATAGATATGCATATACATGCCCAAAATTAAATAAGTCAAGAAGTTGTCACAAATATCTTGCTACTCCAAAATAAATAAAGTTTGTTTGTTGTCCAAAATTGAAATATGTCCAAATAGTGGAATCAAAGTAATATAACATCATAAATCATAAATCATATTTTTTGTGTGAGGTAGTTTGCCTATGTCCACTTTCCTTTAACTATGTTACCTTGGTCATATGTGAAATTGCCTTAATATGAATTTTACCTTTAATTGTCTATGCTTATGTAGGCATCTCTTCAAAAGGGGTGTGTCCATCCCCATGTCCATGGTGTTGTGAATGTGAAGTAATTGAGTGTGAGGATGCTTGATATTGGGTGGAGTTAACAGAATGGGCAAGTTTCTTTCCTTTGCTGGGCTTTGGTTCTTTGGATTTGAATTTTTTTGGCAATGCATGTGAAGTAATAGAATCAATGGGTTGAGAAAAATGCTTAAGAGGAGGTGGTGGTGGAAATGGTAAAGAAACTTTTGGTCATCTATCATTCACTGGGACATCGGGTGGTAAATAAACATGTAGCTATATTGGTATGTCGTAGATGTTAGGATGTGGGCGCAAAGGTGGTTGTTCATGTGGAGGAGGAGGTCGAAAGGCGCTTTGCTCGGCTAAGTTTAAGAAACCAATTTGTGAGATTTGATTAAACTCTTCGAAATCAACATAAAAATGGATGGAAAATCAAAGTCTTTTATTTACCCCTTGCCAAAAATCATTTGTCCTTCTTCCTCTGCCTTTATTTCATTTACCATGGCTGCCTCTACTGAAAAATATCATCTATAAAGTATAAGGCTAAGTTAGAGTATGCATACAATATAAAGTGAAACATCAAATACGATTTGCATTAACATATTTTTGTAAATAGCTCTAACTCAACCAGCAAGCAAGCATGCATACATCCAGGGATAAAAGGAAGGGTACTTCAAGAGAAACTTGTATCTCTGCTTTGAAGTGCTTCATCACTTCATACATCTAATTATTATTTAGGAACATGGGAATTACACTGTAATTGGGAGTATGAGAAGGCTTTGTAATGTATGGAAAGTAAAAATAAATGACAAGGAGAGTAATGTCATGTGTTTAAAACAATAAGACATCGATCATCAACCATGTTCCAAAATTCAAATGCCTGCTAATAATCATCTCATGCATGTCATGTCAAACATCTCTTCATTAACTGCTAACATATCCATTGTCTAAAGAAATTGCTTATGTATCAGGGGGAAGAAATATGGATTAAAATGAACATGATATTTGGGAACACTTGGAATAATTTATGTAAAAAGAGAGTATGGGGGAATTGGCCCTGAACAATCAATCATTCTCCATATATAATTTCATTAAAACAAAATTCATTAAAACAATCACCTTGAAATATATCCCCTTCAAAATATGTCCTTGACCATAATTTTTTATTGATCAAATATACCTATGTTGTCAAATATCCATATCGAACTGATAGAGAAAACATGTCTTATTTCATACAACAGAAGGAGAAAATATGACATTTAAAAATGATATATGTTCTTGGGAATTAAGGAATAGTTAATGAAAAGTGATAGTATGATTGAATTGGTCCTATATGCAAAAATAAAACATTCCAAATCACAAAATAATATGAGTTACATCTGCTTTTAGTTCAAATCTTCATGCCCATAATTAATAACCATAATTTCAAACTAAATATGTTTGTACAGGCAGTGTAACCTTTGGACAAAATCTTCAATAATCATGAATTATGATACAACAAGGGTTATACCATGTATTGTGTCAATAAAACCAATACCAACTATATCGAAACTTTATGGCATAATTGTCTTGTTTTCTTTTTTATTGTTTCCAGATAAGCCATAAAATACAAAATCTCAAATCCTTATTTCTCGATTGAGCCTGGTGAAAAAGGTCCTAAAATATTACATACACAGGTCAAATGTGATTATCAAAACCCTTGAGAGTTTGAAATCGGGTCGCATACCACCTTTTAAAATTGCTTGATAAATATATCAACCTTAGCCATAAGCTTGACAATTTCTTTGTTGTAAGGAAACGAGGTATCGACCAGACAAATATGTAAAATGCTCAATAGTTCGAGTTAAAATCAAGGTGTCTTTCTTTCATGTACATGGATTAAGGACTTAGCAATAAAATGATATGAGATAAGGATTCTCCAAATTCCCGCGATAGGGTTTTATAATCAAACCAACCAATGTCCAGAGAAACCATAACACAAGGTCGAACGGGGTTGTAGAATAATCTTTGGAATACATGAGTTCGAGATTGGGTGATGTTACCCTTTATTTGTTTCAAAACATGTCAACCTCTACCAGAATCTTAATAAAAGGGTTTATGGAAAGAAGAGGTAACGAGTTGTATGCAGGACCAAAATAATATCCAACAACCAAATATTTTATGAACCTTAGAGTATAAAGAGACAGTAGTATGATTAGCTATACAAATGAAACCCATGACGTGATAGTGTTCAAGAACTCTTGCAATGCACGGTCGAGAAGAACCAGGGAAATATCTTAAAGAGAGGGGTTTGAAACCCTTTAAACAAAACTAATATACATACAGAGGAAAACCCACAAGTCCCTTTCCCTATTTAAGTCCATAATCCTAAATCTTAAAGAGTGGAAAATGAGGTTGTGTATATTTATGAAAAGAGTAGGAAAGAAGTTACACTGAGCCAAAAAAATTCATATATAATGGACTCACAGAGTTGGGACCTGGTGATAATAGCTTTCGAAATGAGGGTAAATATCAGAGTGATAAGACGAGGAATATTTCTCTTGGAAAAACAAATAACAAGCTCGAGAAGACAAAGAGAACAAGCACACTCATAACCAGACAAGCATAGATATTCCAAAACCATTTGTTGCAAAAAGAAAGGTGCATTTGATGGGTACAACCTAGAACAACATACCTTTCTTTGGCACTTAAATACTTCCAAAAAACAAGTCTATAGCATCGCCACAGTCGAGCTTGGAATAGGGGCATCACTTACCAGTGTAAAAAACAAAATGAAATGCCAAAATCCCAACAAAAGGTGGTATACCTCAATGCATGAATGTTTGTGTACCATGCTTTGAATACATGGGGCATCATGTTCCCCAAAACATTAACTTTCCAATCCATCTCGGATTCCACTATTACCATCAACCAGTCACAATTATGAGATATTGCCAAAGATGAAAATGTTCAGGTGCCATATAACTTTGTCAACAAACACATAACACTACCAACCCAAATGACGGCACAACTTCACATCAACCTCGAATGTTTATTAAAAACCACAGTCATTGCAAACAAACGATTTGATGGTATATCAAACTAAATGACCAAAGAAAGATTCAAGTGATAGTAAGTTTTATACGATATCAATGTTGAACTCATATAATATACCATATGCACTATGTTAAAAAGAACCTTCCACCTTTTAACTTCAACGAGCCACCCTTTTCATATAGAAACAACAAACATCATATAAAAGTGATGGCATTTGGAGTTATATAAAACATTTTCATATATTATGGACCATATAACTATACCATGCATAATTTGCATAAATGAGCTTTCCTTCCTTTGTAACTAAAAATCAACCCTTATGATAAATCTTTGTTGAAACCAACAGATATGAGCAAGAGAACCTTTTTAAATGCTTCATAATATTCTTATGTAAGCCTCAAATATCATTTATGAGTGGAATATGAGTAAGATTAAATATGTTACATTCTGAAGAAAAGAAAATGTTTTCCTTCTCCGCAATAAAACTCATAACCAAATCGAATCAGGAAACATTATCACTGCACAATGAGATTGTTTCAACAAAATGGCATCATTCAATCCTGGGGATAATTTAAATTAAACACCTTTTGTTTCTCCCTAGGGGGTCCCACCTATAGTTAAATATTTAATATATCATAGATAATAAAAAAAACATAATTATGCCTTGCAACTATCTATAGGATGGTAGTGAGTTTGTGAGTCAACATCTGGGGACTCGATAGGGTAGGAAATTTTTAATTGGATAGAACTAAAGAATATTTGGTTCTTTTAGCAACATATTTTGCTAAAACTTGTCAAGCATTTCTCTTATATACTCTTGAAAAAATAAATTGTATGGAGGGAAGAACACGAAAGAAGAAAATGGGGATAGTTTTGCACAACATGTTTCAGCAAGAAACCTATAGGTATGGAAACTACTACAAAAGTAGCGTTACGGACCCAAAAGAAAGATGTGTCTCTCACTATTCTTATGAATTTTTTAGCACATCAGCAAAAAATTTCATCTAGCATGACAAAATAAGTGACTTATGTGATCCAATTTGACCTAATCATAATGTCAAAGAAAGTAAAAGTCCATAACTGATAAAATGTCAAAAGTAAAATTAGTTGTACAGACAGTGAAAGTAAATAAACCAAAGAAAAATACATACAGGAAGCATTTAAAATATGATCAATCAAATCATTCAGGTTCAACGTAATTCTTAAACTATGAACCATTTGTTGTATATGAAAATAATTGTTCTTCCATGTCTTTTAATAAGTATGAGTTATTACCTATGACAGAGGCGATTTTTTATGGACCCAACCAAATCTTCTGAAATTTAGAATGTTTTCCTTTATCAGTGTGAGCATAATCCCAAAGCAAGACTTTCTCATCAACTCTGAAAATAGAAAATTTAGCTTTTTTTATCAAAGTATTTTTTAACAGTTTGTTGCCTTCTCCTCATATTTTATAAAGCATGATTTATTTTTTCTTCCAAGGAAAACAAAGCATTTATTCTTTGTGAAATATATGTCATGTTCAACTCTTCAACTTGTAATGTTAATCGAAGTGAGGTAAGTTCAAGTTATATAGGCATAATAGCTTCTTGGCCATATAAGAGATGAAATGGAGTATAGCCAGTGCTAGATTTAGTGGTGGTATGATATTCCCAAAGTGCATATGTGAGAAGTGTGTGTCATTGACAGGGTTTATCATTTATGATGTTTTTCAAAATTTTGACTAGGCTTTTATTAGTTGATTCAAATTTCACATTTCCTTACAGATAACAGGTAGAAGAGGTAGAGTGTTTCATACCAAATTTACTAAGGAATTGAGTGAACTTGGCAGAAATGAAAGTTGGTCCATTATCTAAAATAATTTCAAGAGGAATACCTAAATAAGAAAAGAAGTTAGATTCCAGGAAAGAGATGACCTACTCATCTTGTGCATGCTTGAGAGGTACAACTTCAGTCCACTTAGTAAATTAATTTTTTGTTGTAAGTATAAAAATATGCCATGTAGAATATGGAGGATTGATAGGACCAATGAAATCTAAACCCCATTTAGAAAATGGAAAATTAGGAAGAACATGTTGCAAAGGCATGGCAGAAAATTGTTCTTTACCAACAAATTTTTGACACTTATCACAAGCCCTTGTATGTTTGAAAGAATCTCTAAAAATGAAAGGCCAATAATACCACATTCCTAATATTTTAAAGGCAATAGATTTTACTGCAAAATGACCACCGATATGAACATTTGAATCTGTTGATCCATGAATTTCTCTCAAAATTTTCTGAGCTATGGCATCTTCTATAAATCATAACAACAACAACCCATCAGGAGATCTTTGAAATAAAAAATTGCCCAAGATCAAATATTTATAGGCTTCAAGATGTAGCCTCTTGTGTTGATGAGATTCTAGGTAATCAAGACACTTTTGGAATTCCAAGTAATACACAAGGTCCTTATACCAAGGGTGTTTAGCAAGATCAAGATTTTGATTTTCAATATAGAACAGTGTTGATAATGCATTTTCATTGTTTTAGAAGAATCACTTGGTTCGGGATGTTGAGTCAAGTGAAGTACTAAGTCACATCCCTTAATATTTTTTATGTTGTGATCATTAGATCATGTTCTTGAATTTTTGCAAGCCAATGTGCAAGTTTTCCTAAAAGATGAGTCTGTGAAAGTAAGGACTTGACGGTAGGTAAAGGGAATTTTACATGTGTGTGCTTCCCAAGAATAAAGTGGTGAAATTTTTATATAGCCTTAACAAGAGAAAAAGTATGTTTTTCAATGAGAGAATATTTGATTACATCATCGGATAGCCTTTGGCTCATGTAAGCTACAGGTTGTTCATTGTTTTGATCATCATTTTGCGGAAGAATAGAAAAAATCGCTTATTTTGTTGAGTTCATATAGATAATTAAGTCTTTGTCAAAATATGGTTTTGCCAACACCAGTGTGGAACTGATTGCTCTTGTAATTCCTACAAAATCTTTTTCAACATCCTCTTTCCAAGAAAATTATTGATCATGTTTTAGCATGTTATGGATAGATTTAACGATTACAATGAAATTAGGAAAAAATCTCCTAACGATGTTAATCATGCCCATAAAAGATTGAATTTATTTTTTAGATGTGGGGGGTGGGAGATTTAAGATTGTGGTAACCCTCTCAGTATCAATGTTGATCCTTGAATTTAAAACGATGTGACCGATAATCTTACCTTGAGTGACACCAAAAATGGATTTCAAAGGATTTAAAGATATGCCAAATTTTCTGCATCACAAAAAGACTTTTTTAAGATGATCAAGATGATCTGATTGGGTTTTAGAATACACAGTTAAGTCATCAAGATAAATCTGAATTATTTTACCAATTATATCACCGAAATCTATCTGCATAGCTCTCTAAAAAGTGGCACCTGCAATAGATAATCCAAAAGGCATTTGTTCATAGGAAAAGGTGCCCCACCGAGTTGTGAATGTATTTTTATACTTGTCTTTCCTTTTGACTCTAATTTGATTATAACCAAAAAATTATCAAGTAAGGACATCATTTGTGACACTGCAACTTATTGTAAAATCATTTCCATATTAGGAAGAGGAAAGTTATCTTTCACACTATATCTATTTAATACACAGAAATCGACGCATAATCTAATCTCACATGTATTTTTCTGTAGGAGAACCAGATTTGACACCCGCTAAGAATATTTAACCAGAAACTTATGTGAGCATTTATTAACTTTTTCACATTTTTTCTAATTGTAGCTTCAAGCACAAGATTAATGAGTCTATGCTTCTTCCTAACATTTTTAGCTCGTTCCTTAATCGTAATAGCATGTTGGATAATACTAGGATCAAAACCACGAAGATCCTTATAAGACCAAGAAAAAACATCTTTAAATTCACTGAATAAATCCATGAATTTCTTCTTTTCTTCTTCAGAATATTGGGCCCCTATTTTTAGAATATTTGGAGTCTTTTGAGTTCCAATGTTCAGTGGAATGATATCTCTTGTTTTTCGTTTTGTCTCCTCTTCTTTGTGATATTTATTGTTGCTAACCTCACTAGTTGAGAATGAGTTTTCAAGAGGAGTTAAGCCTTTAGGAATTTTATTATTTTCAAGAGAAATTATTTCCTTCGGGTTATATAACTCATTATGAATAAAGGCAAAAATACGTTCATCATCCGGGAAGACTTCCCTTGATTCCTCATTATTGGGAATATGAGGTCAGAACAAGGATAAAAAGGTGTAATCATGTCTTGAAGGCAATAGTTGCCTTGTAGGTGAAGCTACAAAAACAACTAACCCATCAGCCAGTGAATTCAAATCCCTTTTGATGTGAGTGATGTTAAAGGACAATAGATTTTGAATCAAAGTCCAAACATCTTGGGTGTATCATTTCAACAACTTGTTATAAGGATTATAGATCTTTCTAACCATATTTACAACAAGTTCTGAGTCTCCAAAAAAAATGAGATGACCACAACCTAGGTTATAAGAATTTTCAATTCCTAACAGCAAGGTCTCAAATTGAATAACATTGTTTGTGCATGCACATTCTAGTCTATAGGAAAACTTGTGAATTTTACCTACATGAGAGTATAATACGATGCATGCTATGTTACCTTCACTTGAACATGCACCATCAAAGTGCATATGCCACATGCCATCGTCATAATCCTATGGTTTTTCAAGAGGTGCATCATCTTCATCAACAAAAACAAAATAAACACCCATATCTTCCTCAATATAATTTACATTAGGTTGAGGAACTTCCTCAATATACGGTGAAATTCTTCCTTCCCTTAAAAAAATGATATTCTTTCCATTTCTAGGGATGGATAGATGTGAACCATCTAAAGATAGATAACCATCAGTTAAATCTTGCCAATCTCTACCCAAAATAATTGACTAATTACTAACAAGTGTCTCAATTACTTGAACATTAAGAGTGGTTCTAATTTCGGGATGTGCAAAAAGGAATAGAGTCACGTCTTTGATCTATTGATTGTTGAATTTTGTTGATTATTATAAGATAACATACTCCTCACATTTTCATTTGTACTAGAGCGTCCTAGTTCTTCCATAATAGTCTTGGACATGACACTTGGTCATGTTCTGCCATCTATTAAGAAAGAGTGAGTTGTCCTATCCATAATTTTACAAAAATATAAAAAGAAAATTATTTACACCTATTATATTTACATGTGATTTGTCTCCATTAGTTTTTTCATATACTAGCAATGGGAGAAGTTTTACCTTCCATATAACTCTTCAGATGTTGTTGTTGTTCCAAGACGATGACCATATCCAAGAGATATGCATCAGCTTTTATGTTAGCTAGTGTATTAAGAATGTTATACTTGTATGGAGGGAAAGAGATTGATGTCTCTAGACTTTGAGTTATTGTGACAACTTGAGGATTTGTGTTTTAGGAAGAGGAACTAGGAGAAAAAGTAGGTTTTGTAATATTACCCTTCCCTTTATTCATGTATGATTTATTCCTCATGTTTACTAACATCACATATTCCTCAGGAGCCTAGTCTAAGGCATCAATAGTTGTTTCAGTCTTTTTTCCAAAGATTCGATATTGTTCCTTTTTCTTAACCTTGCAGGTACTTTCCTCATGATTGTCATCACAGAAATTACACCAAGCCCTAGAGAGAATAGCCTTTGGTTGATTATGAAATGAAGAATTGGTTGGATGGTTTCTCAAAATAGCTTGGGAAGAAGATTTCCTCGGGAGAAGAACTTGAGGTGACACATTTCCTCTCATAAGCAATCATTTGATTTCCCAAATATTGAACAAGCTGCAAGACTATAGACATATCAGTTTGCTTTATAGAATCTTCCTTGGGAAGACATGTTCTTTCCAATTTCTCTTCATACTCTAAACAAGTTTGAAGTGTAGATCCTAGGTTGGTTACATTTTTTTCTTCTAATATTTGATGGGGAAAAAAAGGTAATGCATTGTAGTATTGAATAAAAACAACTTGATTATGAGGGCAGATCAACGCAAGAATTTGATTGTATAACTTGGTGAAGCGGAGATTAAAAGGTTTGATTGTTTCACCATTATTGTAAACAATATTATTATATTCCCTTAAAAAAATTGTTGGGTTTTTAGGTTGCCCATAAGTTGATTTAAACCAGCAAGTCAATTCATCCCAAGTAGAAATTACTTAAGGAGGCAATTCGAAAAAATCAATTACAGCTTTCCCTTCTAAATAATTGAAAAATAAGCACGTACAAGTATCATTATCATTTGCTCCAATATTATGACATGCACTACAAAATGCAATTAAATGTTCCTTAGTGGAAATGGTGCCATTTCCTAAGAATTTAGGCAAATGATCTTTGAATTTTTGAAGGGGATTTACAATTGGTGTAAGATTCAAGGGTGAAGATACATGCCATGGTGTATTAGTTGCATCTTCTTCAAACTGAAATAAACCAAATTTATTGATCACTTTGGCGGGGTTTGTTGTGGACTAAACCAGAATGTGATTAATGAAGATACTTCTAATTATGGATGAGCGGGAGATTTGTGAAAAAGTGGATGAACTAGTACCAGAAGAAGATCATGAATATGTCATCTTGAAATAAATGGGAATCAAAGATATTGATGAACTAGATGAGTGAGATAAATATCTATGGAGTTGACTTTCCAAAACAGTATTTCTTCTTCCAATTTAAGATAAAATATTGAACTCAAGAGACGAACCTCTTGTCCTTCGAGAAGAACGAGATCTAGAGGACATAATTTAACCTCTTATTGAGGGGGATGATTTTGGGCTTCCCTTTGCTAGGCTTCCCACTATTCATGAATTCTAACGTCTCTAGAAACAACTTCCCAAGAACGATGAAGTTCGGCGTGGTTATGAGTTGTTTCTAAAATCGTATTGAACAAATTCAAAGAATTGCTAGATTGATCATCTAAACCATCACCAATATTAGGTTGTCTTACAACAGGCAAAGTCATGAAATCAAAAAACTAAGTACAGAAAATAAATACAACTACCAGAAAACTATGGATAAGTTCCCCAGTATAAATAAATGTTGATGAAAATGAATGGTTATCCTAATACCAACATTTTTTAATCTTGTTGGGCTAAGGAAATATAGTCGGGAATGTTACCCTATGTTTATAGCCTTTTTCAAAAATATCAATTAATCTTCAAGAAATATGTTCCTGGGACTTTCTAATGTTGTGTTTATGTTGTGTTATGACAATAAAATAAAGAAATATTATATCAAAAAAAATTTAAATATTTTAAAAACAGTCATAAAACAGAAAATCTGAAATAAAAATCACACATGTAGTCCAAAATGAGACCTCAAAACCATCAAATGATTGTATTTATTCAGTTCTGAAAATACAACGAAAAACATTCTTCATACCCCAAAATGGGTAAGGACTGGAAAAATACTTAGAAGTCAAAGGTTACATCGCATAGAAACGATCAGTGTCTTCTAGGTAAAACTAAGACTAAAAAATAACTAGATCAACACGCCACGGTATGCCACTTCCTCGACTCTGCACAAAATTCCTAATTTGCACTAAAAACAATTCAGAAATCCAATAAGAATTTACAGACTATCAAAAAAAGATGATTAACCTTCTGAAGCATGTCAACTATCAATGTTTCTTGGTCTTTATTCCCACCTTCAGTAAGACCATGATATCAACAATAAGTTATTATCTTTTAAGTGTTTCATAAATTAGTGAAATAGTAATGTAATCTCACTCTAGAGAAAGAGAAAACCTTATCAGAGTGTTTGCTTCTATCTCTCTCTGTTTTGCTTGTCCTTTCAATTCTCATTTTATTCTCCAAAGTAGTTTTGGGTAGTTTCAACTACTTTTAGTTAAGTTATTTAAATAATTTTTTGTTATATAGGACAACTCATAGGTAAATATTAATAAATAATGATAAGAGTATAATAAATATTAACTAATAGGTGGGGACCCCCTAACAACTCTTTTGTTAAATTTTCAAAATATCCTATTGTTCCTCCATCAATCAAAATGCAGCAATATCAAAACATCATTATAAACATACATCCCAATCAGCTCACATAAAATATTTCAAAACACACTTGTGCCTCCCAAATACCAAATAGATATGCATATACATGCCAAAAATTAAATAAGTCAACAAGTTGTCATAAAAATGTTGCTGCTTCAAAATAATAAAGTTTGTTTGTTTCCCAAAATATGAGTGAAATATGTCCAAATAGTGGAAACAAAGTAAAATAACATCATAAATCATAAATCATATTTTTTGTGTGAGGCAGCTTGCCTCTATCCACTTTCCTTTGACTATATTACCTTGGGCATCTGTGAATTTTCCTTAATAGGCATCTTACCATTAATTGTCGATGCTTTTGGATGCATCTCTTCAAAAGGGGTGTGTCCATCCCCATGTCCAGTGTGTTGTGAATGTGAAGTAATTGAGTGTGAGGATGCTTGAGATTGTTGGATTTAACAGAATGGGCAGGCCGCTTGCCTTTGTTAGGCTCTGGTTCTTGGGATTTTAAAGTTTTTGTCAAATCATGCGAAGCAATAGAATCAAAAAGTTGAGAAGGTTTCTTAAGAGGAGGAGGTGGTTGCAATGGTAAAGAAATTATTGTCCATCCATCAAAATGATGGATAAGAGGATGTACAATATCATTCCAACCATCATTGACTGGGACCTCGAGTGGTAAAGACACATGTGGTTGTACTGGTATGCCATATATGTTAGGATGTGGGCACAAAGGTGGTTTTTTATGTGGAGGAGGAGGTCGAAAGTCTCTTTTCCCGGCTAAGTTTAAGTAACCAATCTGTAAGAGTTGATTAAACTCCTCGGAATCAACATCAAAATGGATGGAAAATCAAAGTTTTTTATTTCCCCCTTGTCAAAAATCATCTGGCCTTCTTCCTTTGCCTATATTTCCTCTGCCATGGTTTCCTCTACTAAAAAATCTCATCAATAAATTAGAAGGATAAGTTAGAGTATGCATAAAATAGCAAGTGAAACATCAAATACCATTTGCATTAACATAGTTTTATAAATTGCTCTGACTCGACCAGCAAGAAAAAATTCATACAACTAGGAATAAAATTGAAGGGTACTTCAGGACAAACTTTTATCTCTGCTTTGAAATGCTTCATCACTTCATACATCTTATTATTATTTAGGAACATGGGAATTACAATGTAATTGATAGTATGAGAGGGATTTGTCATGTATGAAAAGTGAAAATAAATGAAAAGGAGAGTGATGTCACATGTTGAAAACAATAACACATCCATCATCAACCATGTTCCAAAATCCAAATGACTTCCAATAATCATCCCATGCATGTCACGTCAAACATCTCTTCATTAACTGCAAACATATCCATTGTCTAAAAAAATTGATCATGTATCAAGGGGAAGAAATATGGATTAAAATAAACATGACATTTGGGAATAAAGAATAATTTATGTAAAATGAAAGTATGGGGGAATTGGCCCTGAACAATCAATCATTCTCCATATATAATTCCATTCAAATAGGATTCGTTAAAATAATCACCTTGAAATATATCCCCTTCAAAATATTCCCTTGACCATAATTTTTTATTAATCAAATATACATTTGGTGTCAAATATATGTATCGAATTGATAGAGAAAACATTTCTTATTTCATACAACAAGAGGATAAAAGATGACATTTTAAAATGATATATATTCTTGGGAATTAAGGAATAGTGAATGAAAAGTGATAGTATGAGGGAATTTCTCATGTATGAAGAAATAAAACATTCCAAATCACAAAATAATCGAAGTTACATTTTATTTTAGTTTGAATCTTCATGCCCAAAATTAGTAACCAAAATTTCAAAATAAAGTTGTATGCACATGCAGTCTAACCTTTGCACGAAATCTTCAATAATCATTAATTATCATACAGCAAGGGTTATACCATTTGTTGTCTCAATAAAACCAATACCAACTATCTCGAAACTTTATAGCATAATTGCCTTGTTTTCTTTTTTATTGTTTCGAGATAAGCCATAAAACACAAAATCTTAAACCCTGATTTCTCGATCAAGCTTGGTGAAAAAGGTCCTAAAATATTACATACATGGGTTAAATGCAATTATCAAAACCGTGAGATTTTAAAGTTGGCTCTCATACCACCCTTTAAACTTGCTTGATAAATATATAAACCTTGGCCATAAGCTTAACAATTTCTTTGTTGTAAGGAAACGAGGTATCGGTCAGGCAAATATGTAAATTTCTCAATAGTTTGAGTTAAAAGTAAGGTGTATCTCTTTCATTTACAGGACTTAAGGACTTAGCAATAAAATGATATGAGCCAAGGATTCTCCAAATTCCTATGATAGGGCTTTAAAATTAAACCAACCAATGTCCAGGGAAACCATAACACAAGGTCAAATGGGGCTATAGATTAACCTTTGAAATACATGAGTTTGAGATTGGGTAGCATTACCCTTTCCTTGTTTCAAAACATGTCAACCTATACAAGAATATTAATAAAAGGATTTATATATATGGAAAGTAGAGGTATTGGGTTGTAAGCAAGACTAGAATAATATCCAACAACCAATTATTGTTTGAACCTCAGAGTATAAAATAAATACAATGGGATTGGAAATACAAATGAAACCCATGACGTGATAATGTTCAAGAACTCTTTCAATGAACGATCGAGAAGAACCAGGGAAATTTTGTAAAGAACTGGGTTCGAAATCGTTCAAAGAAAATTATTATAGATACAGAGGGAAACCTACAAGTCCCTTTCCCTCTTTAAGTCCAGAATCCTAAATCTCAAAGAGTGGAATATGAGATTGCATATATTTGTACAGATCCAAAACAAGCCATATACAATGGACTCACAGATTTGGGACCCCGTGATAACAGCTTTCGGAATGAGGGTAAATATCATAGTGACAAGTCGAGGAATATTTCTTTTGGAAAAATAAATAACGAGCTCGAGAAGACAAAGAGAACAAACACACTCATAACCAGTCAAGCAGAGCTATTCCAAAACCATTTGCTGCAAAAAGAAAGGTGAATTTGATGGGTACAATCTAGAAGAAGGTAACTTTCTTTGGCGCTTAAATACTTTCAAAAAACAAGTCTCCAGTTAACACCACCACCACAGTCAAGCTTGGAACAGGGGTGTCACTTTCCAGTATAAAAAATAAATCAAATTCTAAAACCCCAACGAAAGGTGGTATACCTCAATGCATGAATTCCCGTGTCCCATGGATTGAATGCATGGGGCATCATGTTCCCCAAAACATCAACTTTCCAATCCATCTCAGATTCCACTATTACCATCAAACAATCATAATTTTGAGATACTACCAAATATGCAAATGTTCACATGACATATAACTTTGTCAACAGACAAATAACACTGCCAACCCAAATGACGACCCAACTTCACATCAACCTCAAACGTTTATTAAAAACCACATTTATTGCAAACAAACGATGTGATGGTATATCAAACTAAATTTCCAAAGCACGATTCAAGTGATAGTAAGTGTTATACGATATAAATGTTGAGCTCATATAATATACCATATGCACTATGTTAAAAAGAACCTTCAACCTTTTAACTTCAACTCGCCACCCTTTTCATATAGAACCAACAACTATCATATAAAAGCGATGGCATTTGGAGTTGTATAAAATATTTTCATATATGATGGACCATATAACTATACCATGCATAATTTGCATAAATGAGCTTGCCTTCCCTTGTAACTAAAAATCAACCCATATGATAAATATTTGTTGAAACCAACAATTATGAGCGAAAGAAACATTTTAAATGCTTCATAATATTCTTATGTAATCCTCAAATAGAATTTATGAGTGGAAGGTGAATAAGATAAAATATGTTGCATTCCGATGAAAATATAACATTTTCCTTCTGTGCAAAAAAATGCATGACCAAACCAAATAAGGAAACATTATCACTGCACAATGAAACTGTTTCAGCAAAATGGCATCATTCAATCCTGGGGATAATTGAAATTTAACACCTTTTGTTTCTCCCTAGGGGTCCCACTTATAGTTAAATATTTAATAGATCATAGATAAAAAATAATAATAATAATGACTTACAACTATTTTTCAGGCTGGTATCTAGTTTGTGAGTTTGTGATTCAACATACATGAGTGCGATGGTTGGAGTATGGGTGTAGTAATTCAGCACAATTTCTCAACACTTCGACATTTTTCAGTTCCGATTATGATTGCGATAGTGGTTGCAATCACATCAGGGAAAAGAGTGATCATCATGACTATGAAGGCAGCTTGGACAACATTGCACACAAATTTGCGGAGGAAAATTGGTCACACCATGACTTTGGGCAGTGTGGATGGTTGTGTGATGTTGCAGATGATCACAGTTGTTGTGGAAATTTGGGGTTTTCTCTTCACAAGAAACTTGAAGTTTCCACCAAGGAAAAATTTGGAGTTTTTTATTTTGGCATGAAACTTGGGGTTTCTAGCAGAAGTTGCGATGGAGGCATGAGTTCGGGCAGACTTGAGACAACAAATTTATGTGGATGTTTTCGGGACGACAATGACTTGGAGTGGGGGAGGATGTAAGGATTGGGGCATCTAGCCCAAATGGTTGCACCTCCACCATGGGCCAAGACTAATGATTTAGGAAGACGGAGCACTCAGTTTGAATGAAGGAATGAATTTCTTCATATATGGGGAATTTAGGGTTCCTTGGGTGCACGTCATTCCAAGGAACGTCTTCACCCAAAGAATTATTAGGGAAGGAGTTAATACTATGGCTTGATGAGACGTGGGAAGAAGGCGGGTGCGCACCAAACAAAGAGATGGGAGCTCCACTGAAATGAAGGGCAGTGATTGAATGCTTCAATAGACAAGGTACCTAGTCAAACCAAATGGGTCAGACTTAATTTGGGCGATCTCAATCACCTTGGGCACCCGATGCACCAAGGGGATCTAACCAAGGAGATGTTCAATGAACTCTTAGCAAAATGAGTGGTTGAACAATCGATCATGGGCATGACTTGGGTGCCCAAATGAAAACGATGAGTCATCTTGATGAGGGAGGGCATGTTTGAGTGAGTTGGTTGACTCACCCAAGGGACGTGTGCCACTTAGACAAAGTCGACCCAAGAAGTTAAGTGGACAAGTGATAAAGGTTGTGTCCGCTTCAAGGAAAAGAGACATGTTGGTTGGGAGAGTCAGGCGCTTATATATGCAAAGGAGAGGACAAAAAGAAGAGGATATAAGAGGTAAAATTTTCACTTCATAATCGCAAAGTTCAGAGTCTGAGATAGTATTTTAGTAGAGAGGGTGAGCTCCTCCCAAGGGGCCAAGTCGACCCTAGTGGGTGAATCGATCTACCTTGAGTAGTCTGCACCAAAGACCAAAAGAGGGTGAGTTATTATTGAAGCAAAGAAAGCTATTGGATGAGTTGGGTGATGAAGTTGAGTGTTACAAGTTAAACAAACGAAGGCATTATGAACCCGAGGCTGAAGCATGAAGCAAAGTTTGAAGGATTTTGTCAAGTGATTCTGTCAATGGCATGAATTATTTCGCAAGGTGATGGAGGAAGTTTGTCTTTGTGTTTCACACAATTCCTTGTGTAAACTTGAGTGGAAGATCCTTGTAAATATTTCTTTGATGTGGCATGAGTTGAATACTCGACACACTTCTTCTTTTGTAATAAATGGGTGTTAGGCTAGTTTGGCTGCCCACTTGCATATTTCGTTGTTATTGTTTATGGATGTATTATTTAATTTTTGAATGGTTTAAGTATAAGAAACAAACATAATTGTTAAGTAATAAATGAAATAAAGAGTAAGGTGTATTTCGAGCCAAATAAATCAGTGTGGCCTTATCGTCGAGTTGAACAGGTAGTGGCGCAAGTCATTGGGAACGTTGGATGTTTCTACCATCCAACCGAAGGTTCCAAAATGGCTTGATAGTAGGCTTGGTTATGGAGGATGGATTCTATATCCATAGAGGTAATCACTATTATGGAATTTTTCCCCTACGGATAGTGTCAGGAAATGAAAGACACTTCCACACTAATCCTAGCAAAAGAGAAGAAGAATTTAATCAAGAATGCAAATGACACAAGTAATCACACAGTACATTGATATTTTACCCTAGAAACCCTTAACCGAGAAAACTATCATTCCTTTGAGAGTTATGCTCTCATGTTTTCTTATTCAATTAGAATAAAAGGTTACATGTCTAACCTTGGTCCACACCTAAGACACAATCAACATCATACCTTCTTTCCTACACAAGAACAACCCTGTAGCCAATTCATCTTATATATGCATGACCAACAACCTACAATTTACATATGCATTAACATATTTTGCATTATCCTTTTTGGCCTTATAACATGCCTCTTTATAGGCTTTACCACAGGAAAAACCCTAAATATTGGCACCCAAAAATAGTTACAGATCCATACATATTATTGGCTACAATTCCCAGGATTATGTTACAGTTGATTTACCGGTCGACCTTCATTGGGTCTCTAGTCAGTCATCTCACGCCCGCACTTCGACCTCTTGTCTATTAACTTGTTGTCTATATCTTTGACTTCAACTTTTCCCAGTTGACTCCATCGACCTTCAACTTGCTATCGATTCACCTCAACTTCAACCTGTTGTCGATCCACCTCGACCTTTGTCCGTCAATTGATTCACCTCAACTAGACTTTCACTGCAAAGAATATAACAACCTGGCATTCTCCCACTTGTTGTCTTCTTTGTTGAAATAGGAGATCCCTAAAATTTCATTCACAGACCCAGGGAAGCAATTTCCATTACCTCTCTACACCAAGAGAAATTCACAGCACTCACAGACTTGGTCAACGAGTCTGCTATGTTTTCCAACGTGTCTACTTTCACCAGTAGCAACTTGTTACTTTCCACCATGTCTCTTCTGAAATGGTATTGTACATAAATAAGCTTAGTATTTTCATGATAAGAAAGGTTATTTTTCATAAATATTGTGCTTTGACTGTCGCAACTTACCTTCATAGCTCTCTTCTCAAACTCGATTCATTAATACAATCTTTGA